>LS997563.1:47148749-47343749 GCA_000469685.2 Haemonchus contortus | reverse complement strand
TATGACGCAAAAGAAAAGAAACGGTGGTCTAGAGCGGGCCCGTTATTTCACCACGAGACAACCAGGTTTAGATAGTTGCAAAAAGCATCAGCAGGAAGAAGCAAGGTCACGGGCTATGCACGCTAATGCGTGCATTATATGTTCAGGAGCGCTCATCTACGATGGAGTCATCCAGCTAAATGTTGGATTATCAGAATAAGACAGCTTTCTCAATATTTTTTAACGCTGAATCGCTTCGAGACCATCACGCTCGGTATATTTCATTTGAGCAGAACTCCCAGTGGTTCATCATAGTCCCGTCCGCTTTAGTCGGAATCCCTCGCACTACAAAATTTGAACACCCTTCTTTTAGCTGCTTTTGACCAATTTCGCCGCATTCTAGTAAGGTCTTAAACAGATCCAGGAATTTTTGATCTAATCCGGAACAACCCTGTGTAAACTCGACCCGAGTCAGGAAATTAATCAACTTCCATCTACTAATTATGACCATTTTTCCTCCGCGTTCTAGAAGTTCTACAGACAGATGCCTAAATTTTTGACCTGTGCTCCGCTCGCTTTAGCATTAAGCCCGACCATTTTGGGCGTTCCTCCGCATTCTAGAAGTTCTACACACAGATGCTTGAATTTTTGACCTGTGTTCCGCTCGCTTTAGCATAAAGCCCGACCATTTTGGACGTTTACACCACATTTGATCCATTAACTCTAGTTACCTATTTACCGCATTCTAGAGCGTTTCGAAACGAAGTTAGATTCGTTTCTAGGAAGTACTTCACATTTCAACAGACCCTCGTTCATCGTGGGAGGAACCTCGCTAAGATCATGCATGCCCAGCACGCATCAGGCCTGGCCCGTGCCCCTTATCTTCGGTTCTGGCCCACATGCCTTCGTTGAATAGAGTTATGAACCCATGTGGAAAGTACCGCCCACTGCGAGAACGCTTTGCCCACCACCGCTGAGTCCCCTTCATTTCTATTGTTGACCCATCCCTCATCTTGGGTCACTTTGTACCGGCGTCTGGACAGTTATGAGACCGAATGAGAAGTATTAGGTTGGCGCATAAGTCTTTGAGCATTTTGCAATTTTTTTCACTTTTTTTCCTGCACGACAATCAACAATTAACACATATATGCATCGTCATTATCGACAAGGTATTGCCAATTATTATGCAACTTGTGGATCTTGCTTGCATAGAATTTCTGAGGTTTCGAGGAGAAGAACTCGCCGATGTCGATTCAGAGTTGATTTGCATCACCGAACTTGTCATTTTCCAGATGGTTTGACAGCGACCGGAGCAGGTGACAATCTGTTGGAGCCAGATCTGGTGAATACTGTGGGCGGGCCAGAGCATGCCATCGCAAGCTTCAAAGTTTCTTCTGGGCCTCCTTCGATATGTGTAGGTGAGCACAGTCGTGGAGAAAATAACTTTCCCTTGTTTCTCTCGTAGATCTGCAGCAATAAGGTTTACAGAGTACACAAGGCTTTGATGCTGACAGTAAAGTTTCGTGGCAGGAAGTCCCAGTGAATGATCCTTCCGAATGCTAAGCACTGCCTTCCATGTTCGGAGTTCTGGTTTGGGGGTCAGGGCTTCGTGCTCTATGCGTCCAAGCCACTGGCTCTTCCTTGTGTGCTTGACTTAAAGGTCGTACTTCTCGTCGTCGGTGATTAAGTCTTCCAGCCATGCGAGAGTAGGCTGAAAAGTCAATAAATCGAGGCATAAATCTCTCCTCTTTCGGAGGTGGTTACAAGCCAGCTTATAGCTTATCCAGTGGTCCATCATTGAGCTCAGCTAGTCTCCAGATCGTGGCGTTTCGGTCCAGTCAAAAGGATCATTTTCGAACTGTTTGTTGTGCTGTGGGAGACAAAGCAGGGTTCTATCGCATCACATATTCTCCCTGTCGCTCAAATTGGATTAACCTTTTTTTCTGAACTTATAAAGCAGAGGCAGTCTGACCCGCTTTGAGTCGAGAGCGATTCTCGCAGCCATAACCGCTGCGAAATGCTACGTCAGATATGGTGCGAAGAGGGCATTGATATCCCCTTACACATGTCGCGAACTGAACGCTTCAAAACAATCCCTAAGGATTTCACAACATAAAAACGAAAATGTTCAAAGACTTATGCGCCAACCATATTTCTCTACGGCGCCACCCAATTTCAGCGCATATACCGCCCTTCGGAGTCGGTGCTCCGCTGGGTTCAGGTCTGCGCTGTTCCACTTACCCTGTGTCAAATCCATTGCAAACTTGAGGCGACTTCTCCAGATGATCTTTCAGGCAGTATCGACAGACAGACAGACAGAAGCGAGCGCTTTATACAGGGTGTACCAAAATTACTGGCGGTAATTCAAAGCAATATGTTTTCAGCTTCTCAACTAAGAAAGATCATGGTATTTTTATGCACGTTAGCTAACACCATTTGCTACAACATGCTACGGTCAAATTCCAAAATACTTCCCATTGGCGCGGATAGAGGCCCAAAGTTTGCTCTCGATCTGATCGCATGTGGCAAGCAGGTATACTTCTTAATTCCTTCCCAGCCCTTGTGCAGTCATGCTTTCTAGGACTCCAAAGTATGACTGCAGACTCGACAGGTCTTCTCCTAATCAGGGACCTTATGGGAGAGTCAAGTTAGTCACGTTCTGGAAAATAGGATGACCATTACTTTTTACCGATGGCCATTACTTTTTACCATCACTCGTGGGCAAGCTTGGCTCTGTGGGCCGCAGTAGCGTCCTGCTGGAAGGACTAGCGTCCTACTGGAAGGACTACGAGATGTTCTAGAAAACGTAGTCGGAACAGGATCCTATTACGCCCAACAGTACGCCCTTTGAGCACTGGTCCTGGTCAATTTTCATGCCGGCACCGCAGCCTCACTCTTGCCATGACTTCTTTAAAAGACATCATTTTACTGTTTCTATAGCAACCTTTTTGTAAGAGATTGCACGCCAGATGTATTTTACCGGAACGCGAAGGTTTTGTTCGTTGAGGGATGGTTTTATCGTAAAAAATTTTTTGACCAGAGAAAGCGATGAAGGGTCGCGTGTTATCACTTAAGTGGGTCTGCTACTTTCTGCATTTTTTGGCCCTGCAGACTCTGTTGAGATTGGAATTGAAGCAAAATTTCTGCATACGATAGGAATGGCGATGAAGCTCCTGCATGACATTCTCCCATCGCGATAACCCCGATAAGCCGTGTCCGTTGACTCCCTTCTTATGTCACCAATGATCACGATCGATTGGCAGACGGACCATTTTAACAGTCCTGTCTTCAGGAACATTGGCCTTTCTACCTTTCCTGGTCTGTCTCTGATTCTGTCTTCTCTTCCATATCTTTTAATAGCCTCCTGTACGGCTATTATAAGAATTCCACGGCACTTCATACTGCTCTTCCACCTCTTTAACTCGCGGGAGGTGGAAGGGCTTCCTCCATCTAAAACATAGAGTTGTGAGTTCCACAGCCATGCATATTGCGAAGAAACCTTCATATGCAACTACTCAATAGCAGGTTATGTGAATTTGATGATTATTACTACTTTGGAAATTTTTGAAATTTGTCGCCAATAATTTTGGGACAACCATTATATAGTAAGGATGATTCGCTAAGCGCAAATCCTCGTCTGATCCTGCTCAGCAGCCTTTGCCTTCCTACCTTCATTACTCCTTTTTAGGACCAAATTTATCGTGCTTTGGTTTGCTTGATTTTTAAACCATTATTTATATATATTGTTTTTATAAGTTCGTCCCCGACGGTACGAACTGTTCGAAATCGAGTGTAACAGAATTTGCACTGTGTAGGAGAGAATGTGTCGCAAGTGTGTTTGAAAGCAATATGCACTGTGCTTCGCCCAGGTCATGATTCTTTACAAAGAAAAGAACAAATCGGAATCTTCGTGGTACAGAATTCAGAACGAAGATAATTAGGAGGCAAAGGCAAAGGCTCCGAGGCTTACTGACCACCACATAAAAGCACGATTTGAACTTGCGAAGTTGAGTTTTAGAGGATTTGGAGGAAGGTCAGCCTGTATTAGTGATCAGCCATATATTAGGTTGTTCGGAAAGGAATGCGCGTTGAATTAGTCTATTCCTTTCTCCCCTACTATAGAAGATTTTTCAAAGCATTTCCGTCTATTAGAAAGAGATTTTCATTGCGCATCTTTTGAAATATTTTTGGCTATGTCTACTTCGTTTTTTCTGAAAAAAAATAGTTTGAAAGGTGCTTGACCAAAAATTCCTTTTGCAGCTTGCATGTGGTACAACTTCAAGCAAGGAGAATCGGCTGCTGAATCTCATCGCGCCATGTCTGAAGTATACGGCAAAGAAGCTCTGTCACAAAGCCAGTGAAGACGATGGTATCAGCGTTTCAAAAACGGTAATGGAAGCTTGGAGGACGAAGAACATGGAATTCAGCCTCGGTTCGTCGATAACCAGGTGTTGAAGACCGTCATTAAATTGGATCCACACCAAACCAACCGAGAACAGGCAACGCATGTTGGCTGCTCAAACTCTACCATCCGCGAACATTTGCTGGCAATTGGCAATACGAACAGGTGCAGAAAATGGGTACCGCACCAGCTGGGCGACGCAAATCAGAGAACAGCGGTTTCTTCAACTCTATCATTACCTCAGACGGGACGTGGATTTGCTTCAACAACACAACACAAAAAGACAGTGGTCAAACGCCGGTGACACTCCAAAACCCCCTCTGAAAACGGATATACACGGCAGAAAGGTGATTCTCTGTGTTGGTGGAACAGCAAAGGTTGAGTGTAGTTTGAAGTCCTGAATTCGAGTCAAACGGTTTCGGCGGAAATTTACGAAGATCAATTGTACCCCGTGGATCAAGCACTGCGTCGTCAAGGTGTCGATACGACGTCTACAAAACTCCTCCTCGACTACGCTCGTTCACTGTTGCGAAAACCACCTTGGAGAAAAAATTGATGAATTGGGCTGTTACTGCCTCATCCGCCGTACAGCCCAGATCTCGAATTCAAAAACCGCGAAAAAGTCCAACTCAAGGCGTTCAACAACTTTGAGTCGCAGACGTTCGCAGTTCTTCAAAAGAAGAATCCATTCTTTGCGTAAACGGAGGCAACAAGTCATTGATAGTACTGAAGAATATCTTTCGAATCGATCTTGTTTAGTTTCGTTTATATAATAAAAAATTTTTTGAACTCAAACGCACACTCCTTTCCGAACAACCTACTAGTTAAATATTCTCTTCCAGTCGTATTTTCCCATGAAAAGAAGTTCATAATGGCCGGCCCGGATGGTTCCAACTACTACTGGTGTGACTTACGGAGATAGCCGTTCAACTCTCGCCGCCGCAATCATGGAGGAGGAAGTGCCATGGTACGGGTGCCTCCTGCAGTAACGTCGTGCCGGACTTGCTGTCGTGGCCTCCAGAATGAACTCCAGGAACTACCAGGAGTTCTTTTAATGGCATCTGGTGTCTCTTCTCAGGCGGCAACGTGGTCTTAACAATGTTTTCCAGTAGGACAATGTTGCGTTCTACCTTAGTCTTTCCACGGGAGGCTGGTTTCATTCCCAGAATATCGAAGTTCTGGCATGTCCACCTTGCAGCTCCGATCTGAACTCGATGGAGAACCTGTGAGGCGTCGTTGTAACGAAGATTTACCGAACAACCGTCATTTCCAGCGACTGAAAAGCTCAAGCAGGGAACAGCAATAATTGAACCCTGTGATGAGATTCCCAGTGAGGTACTCCGGAACCTTGTTTCGAGTATGCTACGGAGGCTATTCGATACTGGGCTAAACCAAGGAAGACCAGTTGACTATTACTTGTTTCCTTTAACCATAATAATGATAAATTTCTCAAATTCTCAGAGCGATCTTATACTTATACTTGCAAAAACGAAAAATTATCTACAGAAATGTTATGGTTAAATTGATCCAGAAAATGCCCGTGAGTGGAGGTTATTCAAGGTGGCGAACCTATTAGTAGTGCTTGAAACCTACCAGTCTGGCTGCTCATCCTGTAAATGACCAAATTTTAGGGTGATCTTATACTTATGAAACGCTTTCTTTAATGGCTTTCTTAGTGCAGAGGTGAGACTACACTCTCATTCACTCGAATACCTTGCGTTAGCTACAGATAGGGACTCAAGGAACGAAGTGGAATGAGCAGGATGAACGTTCGAGTTTATCATTTCGACCTACACTATCCGTGGTTATTCGCGGTTCTAAAAGCTCTCTCACTGCGATGGACATGGAGGACACTTGAAATACACTTCTATAATGAAATCTGTTATCTTTCATCTTTGATCGATAGTTTAGTCGAAGTTTTGTTTCGACTTCTGAGTTGAGTTTTGACCTCGTTATTGTTACGAAATTCTTGACGGGTCATCGTCTCCTATGTGAAATTCTGTTTTGTAGAGTGCATGTAGAGATAGCTGCGAAGTTCCGCGAATGAAACACCAAAACATTTGTCAACTGGGACCACTTCGCTTCCTGGGGAATTTCTGGGAAATTCCGCAGCGCTTCTGGGAAGATGGGAAGACTCCCTTGTTAACAACATCGATGAACAACCTGCATCGATTGTACGATAGTGCTAGGACAGCGGAGAGTCTTCAAGCAGACAAGGGACGACTCTCTCCGTAGACTATTAAGCTGATACGCTAGCATGGAATTGCGCGAACAACAGACAATCATCAACAAATGTTCAAACATGCGAAACTACGCAAAGAAGCTATAAAGGGAGAGAAAAAAGAGATAGCAGAGCAGTATGCTGGCCGAATTTGACAGCGCATGTGGAAAGATCGGCCTGAGACTGAACTCAACGGAGGAGATGTTCATGAGAAACAGATAGGCATTTGCTGCTCCTCCCACGCTGAACGAAACGAACACCTCTGATATTTTCAACTTCTTGTATCTTTTCCGAGAAGTCAATATGATGAGCGACCTAGCAAGGGAGCTGAGCAGAAAAAGCTCGGCGTGAGGGAGCATTTGAAAATATCCAGGGAGTGGTGAAGAAAACAAAGAACATCCGGCTCGGTGTTCACTTTTTCGGCACTGCTCTCTTTCTTGCTTTGACGCATGCCTCGGAGACTTGGACTCCACGAAAACAGGATGCACACGTCATTCAACGAGCTGTGGAAAGGAAAACGCTAGGATTTCTCCATACACACGAGTGCAAAAGGGAATCCGAAGAGAGGTCCATCAGAGAGCGAAGATTAGGGTTACTGTTGCTTACGCTGAGAAATCGTAGACCAGGCGAGCTAGACACGTTATGCGATATCGTGTTGACCGTCGGACCAAGGAGTTTCTGAATGGATTCCTTCGGCGCGCCAGCCCGTTCGTCAGACTTCTTCACGAAACCTATGAACGAAAGGAATGCTATGCCCTCCGTCCGAAGCCTTCGTTGTGCAAGGGCAATGCTGTGGACCAACTGGCTAGCAACAGGGACGATTGGAGACATTACTAACGCCCGCTCGAATAATCGCAGATTGACATGTGAACAGGTGATTGGAGTATCACAAAGCTTCTAACAACAGGAAAGATTCATAGAGAAAGAGGAGACTTTAATTGATTCATATCAAGTAAAATAATAATCATATATGGAAAGAGAGTGGAACTTGAGACTGCCGGGATCAGATGCCACATAAGAGCATTATTAGGTTTATCTCGGCACATTGAAACAGGGAATTGAAGAAGAAGTTGTCTGTTTGTAAAGTGGTGAGTAGCGGTTAACTCGATGTCGGCAATTCATCTGTTCTGGGAAAGGTACATTCGATTCACTTGCAAGGTTTTTTATGAGGGTAAATGTATAAATTTTTAGTCTGAACAGCATTCAATAGAAGGTAAGCAATTTCCATAGCATTTTTGCTGTACGATTCTGTATACCAGTATGATGAATGCGCAGTTCACAAATAACACAGCTCACCTAAGAAGACACTGGATCTCTTCAGAATAGCAACACATTGAGCAAAATAAGAGCTGACAATACATAAATGGGAAGAATTTCTCCTGGAAGACGATTCAGAGAATTTCGCTGGTACGTCTGTGATCGTTCGCATAGACAATTGACTGAAGAGGGCTGTTTTGGGCGA
Organism: Haemonchus contortus; assembly: GCA_000469685.2. Taxonomy (NCBI): domain Eukaryota; kingdom Metazoa; phylum Nematoda; class Chromadorea; order Rhabditida; family Trichostrongylidae; genus Haemonchus; species Haemonchus contortus. Next base: position 47,335,685 of record LS997563.1, on the reverse strand, counting down.
TATCCTCCTCGACATTGTTGGCGACCTCTTCATTACGGATCAGGCGTCGTGCGATAGCAATTGCAATCGAATCTACATCAGTGCCAATTTGATGAGGGTGCTGTCCTCCAGTTAAGCTGAAACACTTCTGTTTATTTAATGATCGATTGGGACTGTAGCAGGAATAAGGTGGCAAGTTTGATACGTCCATAGGGTGGCCATGCATAAAGGCTGAGAGTAGTCCATTTTCACGTAACAGCAGCCGTTTCGTGAAAGCCATGCTAGGAATTATTTAGTTATACATACATATGCCTGCGAGGCTTGATTTATTCGGTTCGTTGCTTATATGAGTACTAAATGATCAAGGTTGAGGTACCGAAATTTAGTTATTCGTTTTATTCCTGAATCCCTTCTACTTCAAACTTTGTTTTTAAAGGAAATACTGAGAACATAAGTCTAAGAGGTCACATAAGGGAGCAGAAAAGAAAGTGGCATTGACTAACTCACCACGACTTCGAGGTATTACGATGTTTATTTTTTTCCCTACGCGATCCATTTGGACAGAATTGAGTCAGCATAGCGTCACGAATTTCCTGTGAAATTTGTTGTTTAACTGAAATTTAATGAACAACCGTAAAGCTGGTCTGGAACTTACTTTATTACAAGAAATATAAACAAATAATCGGGTTGCACAGACCAGCACGTAGAGAACTGAAATCACGTCAGTGCAAGCTTCGTAAATCTGTAAATAATAAGCTAACGTCCGGAAATCCTCGTGAGTTTAGCAAAAAACACGCCTCATGCGACTCACCACATAAGCCTCCTGAGTTTGGGTTGATTGAAAAGCTACATATTCCCAAAGGGTGATCAGTACATTGAGAACATTGGCAAGAAGGTACGAGCAAACGATAAGCACCAGCAGCCGAGTGGCCGAACGAATTTTGCTCTGAAGTGAAGTGGAAGACTTTTAGTCACTTAAAATTCGTTTCGGAATTGCAATCTATTTGACTATTCATTTTTTAATGGAACGAAAAACTGCAACATGGAATTGAATTAAGCTAGGCAGAGCATTAATGCCAAGTTTATTCCGATGACCTCAAAATCAGACCCATTAGTTTGAAAAATACAAAACAAACAGGGTCTTCTTGAACTCTCCAAGAGCGGTCTTCTTGTGACATCTAAGGCTCTGACGAAGGCGACTGGCCGAAACGTTAGCCGGATAAAAACATTGTATCATCTTGGTAGCGGCTTCAGAGAGACCTCCAAGTTACAAAACAGGGTGACAGGCACTATTCAGCCTCACCAGAACGCAGGTAATGAAAATTCGTAAGAAGTGGTAAAGAGTCTTGATCCAAATAATTACTGGTGGTAGTTCACTAATATTTATATCAGTGCTATCAGGATTCTGATTCCGATCCAAAAATTTTGCTGTTCAGCGAGCTTTTGTCTAGGGTAAGTAACCGGAAATGAAATCTATGCCTGTCGGCTCGCTCATCAGTAACTACATTTTAGCCAGTAGAGATTTTAAGCATGTGCTCGGAGCTTCTAGGCTTTACACCTTGTTCAACTGCAAGAGCTAGATTAGGCTCGCATCTGATCGTCCGTTTTTTGATTCTCTTATCTTATCTTACAGTTGGCAGTCTACGATTCCTTTAAACCCAACGTCCAACGTCTTGAGAGGAAGGGAACGACAAGCTGTGTAAATATTGATGTCGGGTGGTTTCTAGGAAGATACGTACCCACGTCCTTCGAGTCTGTTCATTTTTTAAGTATTCGCAATGAAGTAACTCCAACAAAAAAAATGACCAATGCTATGACTTAACAACCCCAATAACGTAACAGGATAGAGACAGATGTTGTTGTCTCTGGAGGCTCACTTCGACCAGAAGTTTGCTCCTTATCTACCTAAACTTCGTGAGAGCGAATTATGCTTCACCTTATACCACAGTAAATGAACACCCTTTGAGTTATTTGCTATTCGAAACATCTTAAGATGGATGACTGAATGAGAGTATGCACTCAATTAAGGACAAACCAATGGAATATCAGATGAGACAGATGAGCTGTTCACTGCTCTCTTTGTCCATAAAAGGAACACCCAGATTTTCGCCGAGAAACTTCCCGAGAATTCGCTGGCAGATTTATCAATAGGGTCTGCGAAGTATTTTTTGTTAATGATTCCTCGACGTTTGTGCATCACCCGCAGTGACCAAATTTGTCAGACAGGAGCTAATCATTCATTTTGAAAAACTGCGTTACGAGGTCGGCTGGCCTATAGGCTGTTTCCAAGTAATTCAAACATCCTCACACACATAATTTTTCTAGAACAAGAGAAGATAAATGTAAGAGCAGTTTGTGAAACCACAATCGAACCCAGTCTCTAGGAAACATACTGACTTTCTTTATGACCATTTGAGTAACATGGAGTACTAATGACTGAGCAACGCTGTCAGTACCTTGTGATCACTCGATAGTCGAAACATCTGAGCTGATCGCTGTTGATTTCTGAGGGTTCGCACAATACGGTAGTTCAGATAGGCGAGCAGGAAGAACGGCAGGAATACGGTCATGATATTTCTGTAAAGGTCAGTTCCACCTGTTATCTCGAAATTTCCGCTTAAGTTTCCATGCCACTCGAACCGATTCAACAAATGCTACTGTATACTTGAAATTTTCTGTGAAATATCACCTCTGTTGAAAGAAAGCAGTGGAACCGAAGAAACACACCTGATATAGAAACGGAAAACGGTTCCATACCATACCGTGTGGACGATTTCGGTAAGACCTGGGATGTATTCAGCGATCCCGGTACAGTCACCGTTTTTGTCAAGCTTAAATATGTTAGTAATTAATATAACATCAAAATTACCAGATAGTAAATATACAATCAGTCCCGCACAGTACTACTACTTTCAACCCCACTTGTCTCTCCTTACAACGGCTTTGTTAACTCCGCAGAACACCAAGGTACTTTTGCGAAGCTGCGCTCACTCTGATGGCCCCCAACTGATACCACGCACTTAATATTGTACTTCTTTTCCTATAAGCAGGACCTCTGAGACGACTAGCTAAACGTTACAAATTGCACCTCTCACTCCTAACCACAAGTAGTGTGCTCGCACGAAATCATATTTCCATATCACCTTAGCAAGAGAAAGGTATTTATTCCGAGTGTAGGATTTCCGGTTATGGTAATTCCATAACCATCGGGTAACCTCTATCTCAATACTCATTCTGATGATTTAAGTCCAGTCAACAGTGGAAAGGATTCATCGAACGTCAGTTACTGTTATACTTATAAACAGAGCTTTGTTTGGAAATTTTCTTACCTCGCGGTTGTGATGGTGTATTAATCGTGCCTCAGGAGGCAGTGAAGGGATACAATTGTCGGGACTCATCGTAATGAAGTTTCTCTTCACAATGCTCACAGTGGCAGAGGTGTAATATTGGATATTACCTCCGTATAAATTTTTTAGAACTATGGTTGTTTTGAGTTTCTGCTTTTCCTTTTGAAAACCTCCTGTTTTCCATGAATGCAGCTCAGTTCCTGATTTTATTATTTCATAGAAAGCAATTAAGTGTCATGAGTAATTAAAATTAAGTTGTGGCGCAATGGAGCTTTGTAAACAATCTGGATTGCCTCCAAATAGAGAAATTCTCTTTAGAATTGATGAGGAACTGAAATGAAGTAAACTCAATGCAACAGAATCTATTCTTACCCATATTTCAAAGTGATTAAAGATAAAAGTCAAAATCATTGGGGGGTAATCAATTCCGTATGAGGGATGCGCCCTCGAACTACACCTGTATTCAGAATCGTAGTGTCGTCTTGGATAGCCTTTACAATGATGCAGTGGTCAGCCGACGTACGAGTCACTGCTTTCATTCTTCCACAAGAGTTTGATACAAATTCAACGACCCCAGAGGTATGAAAAGCTTAGTTGGTCTAGGTGAAAATCGGTGCGACATTCGAACCCCGGATCATTCGTGTGTGATAGCAAGCATAGGCTTTCCGTTCCTTCGGGGTCAGTGGATTGGTACCAGGCCGTCTTCGAGGAGAAAAGCACTGATTCACACATTTTTTATCCACTGAAAGTCATTGTATGGACCACATACGCATTCAATACGTTTTGACTTGATGTTTTGTCAACTGCTGTTATATCGCCGCAGTACGCGTTCCGAAAGTCTCACAAGGTTGGCGATTTATGGACAAAACTTCATTCTCGGAAGGGACTCGACTTGTTGTTTCCGGGGACCGTACTCTTATAAACACTACCTCTTATAAACACTTATATGCTTCGGTAGTGTAGGGGATAACCCCTACATTACCGAAGCATATAAGCCATTAAGAAGGCGAGGGCAAGAGGGGTCTCGGTAGGGTAAGGGATAAGAGCACGGTCTCCGGAAGTTTCAAGTACGGGTCCGAGTCCCCGCCGAGGCTGAAGTGTTGTCCATGTATTAACATAAGCTGTTTACCATACAAGGATGGCATTCATGATCCTGGCGTAACTTGCATCGGACTCGACTCGCCTTCTCTCTAAATTGCAGCATTTCCTTTGAAAATGATTCAACCCACTCCGTTCTAAATAGAGTCTGAGGAAAACACAATCGTATCGGATGGCGTATCAGTTTTGGGAATTTTCATTGCAATAACATATGCCTGCAGTTTGACCTGGAGGGTACTGACTATGGCCGCTGCGGCTGATAAACCGAGAGCATGACAAAATGAATGGATTAGAGGCGCTTCTTTTGAGCCCTAAAATTTCAAAATTTCAAAAGTTACTAAATCCGAATATTTACTTAGCAGTCGAAGATTGGTATGAGCCCGTATCTATCCTGCTGATGCGCATTGCTGTCTATATGAGGCAGAGATCCATTAAATAGGCCGAAGTTTGGAAAGAATCTTCTCCGAACATGTACCGCTTCCCGATTTTATAAAATGAAAGTCACTTTTTCTTCATTTCTTCAGTGCTTGTCTCATTTCGAAGCGCTGTTCTGTTGTGTTCACGCCACTTTTTCCAATCGAATGCTTGTTTCAGCCAACTAATTTCGAATCCCTATGCTGGGTAAATAGAAAGTGCTGCTCAAAGGCACAGTTCACGATGAAAATGGTTTCTGGGATTTCCCCATATGATGATTTTGAGCCCCCTCTTATACCATATCCGGCGCTATCATGTCGGAAAACGGCCGTTTGGGCGTTATAAATGCTCAAAGATCGTCTCGTGTGTATCCTTGGACGAGTTACACCGGCATTGTAGAGGCTGCACAGATCACAAAGGAATCCGTGTAGGAAGTTTAAACAAGTTGTCATGACCCGTAGCGGCAGCGAATTGCAGTTCTGTACAGTTTTGCTTGATGTAGTCAACTCTTTGCGCAATTGCAACAACCAAAATCTCGTCCGAATACATCTTTTCTAACCTTCCCTCTTTCTTCACCACTTTCGAACTATTCCCAACCTATACTTCCGCTTTTCGACAAAAAAGGGGTTTCTCCGAATTATCGCGAACTGTGCCTCTAAGTCGCTCTTCAGGCCGTTTTCCAGTCACGTCTATGTTTAGGCCGATCTTACAGACACAGTTTTCGGCCGCGCATAGGACATGACCGTACCAATGATGGCGAGCCTGGCTCATTTTCAAAAATAGGTGCTGTTCCCAAACGCTTCATTATTGCATAGTTTCGAGTACTTCCCAAACGCATGAGTCCAGCCGTCCATTGCAGCATTTTTCTTCCCAATACCCATAAGCGTGCTTTGCCGTGCCCAAGTTTTCTGCTCACAATCCAACACTCCGCACCGCAAACTGCGACTGATCGTATGGCGATCCTATAGATCTTTGGTTTAAGGTGCTTTGTAATTTCTTGTCGCACAGAGCGCCAGTCATCAAGCGCCATTTAGAAGAGGGCCGGTCTCCCACGCAAATAAACTTCAGAAGCCAGACTCCCGTCAGAGGCAAATGTCGATCCCGAGGAACTTGATGAACGATGTACTCGTGCCCATTGCCTTCAATCTTAGTATTGCCTTGTTCATTTGACTCCGTGGTCATGTTCTCGGTCTTTTTTACGTTTAACTGGGATGCGCAATAACGACTCCTACAAACTTGTGAGAGCGAGAAGGTATACTTTGGATGTAAGCGTCAGCTTTGAAGACTGGGCACTCAGCAGTCGGCACACATCCCTCAACGTCGAGCCTTTCTGACTTTTGACAATGGTTTTCAATCTAATAATCTGCGCCTAAGTGTTCAAAATGTGATAGTGGCCCTCAGTTACAGTATCTCACCAGCAGTAGCTTGGATGGAGTTCTCTCAAGATGGGAGGAACTTGTGCGTCTATAGAATCCATCAATTTTCAGCTTTACACTGTTTTCTAAAGTCGAGGAATGGTAAAAAGATTGTGACTGAATGGAAAAGGCAAGAACGAATTTCCTATGTATGGGCCTACTTCTTTTTTTCACGCCCGTGTTTGCATAATTTCCATCCCCGAAAACGAATTGAACAGCGGTTTTACCCGGTTCGTCATCGACATTAGACCTGTGGTATGGAATGAGGGGCAAGCCAATTCTCGTCCTCCATTCCTGTATGCCCGTACACCCCGTCTTCCGGGGTGTACGGGCATACAGGAATGGAGAACGAATTTGATGATTAGCCATCGCACGTTCGGTCCAAACGCACTCTCATCTCGTTTCTATCCTCTCGGACTTATTTGGCTCCACATAGTGCGTGAAATCCAGGTGATATTCATGAATTCTGCCATGCGGGTATCGAGCATCCAGTTTCAGCCATTTTAGCCAAGTGGCTAAAATTGAATGGCGGATGTCCGACAACTACGTGAAGTTAAAGATTGCGAGAGAAGGATTTTCTTAAAGTTCCGAAAGAGATCGCCTCCAATCCTGTAGAAAAGAGTAGTCGCGATAAAGCATTAATCGTCTGAATTTCTTTTACTATTCATGTTTTCGGAGTGTTCGATGGTCCTCATTTGAATCGTGCTGGTGAGGCTGTAAGAAGCTGAGATCAACGACGTTCAGTGGCCTTATGCTAAAATCAGTGCTGTTTTTGACATCAGAACAGCCGTTGTTGCTAACGAGTGCTAGAGAAAACGAAATCTGAACCTCAGAAGGTTTGGGTACGATTAGGAATAGTTTCCAAGTTTAACATATCCAGATCTTAAAAGGTAATAACCTGTAAGGAAGGTTTTATGTTGTTTTCCTTCAAAAAAATTCCTTTTATAGGGCTGTGAATGAAGAAAGACTTCTTGTATTACTTGATCGAAAATACTCGAGTTCGTAGAGGAAAACACAAAATAGTAGGTTGATAAAGTCAAGAAGAATAAGTTTGTTCCAGATGAAATTCTGTCTCCTTCACTGTCAACGGAATATTCTCTAAAAAAACTGAAATATTGAGCGAACTTCTGTTTGAAAGTTTGTTCCTTCTCCGCGATTTCCCTTCAATTTTATTGGCAACTGGTAAATACTTAAAGAAGTTGTAGCAAATGGTTATGAGAGGTAAAACTCATGCAAAACCTTGTTTTAGGCATTCGGGTTACGACAGTAGACCTCATTATATGTATACCGCTGATATTTTACCAGTGAGTGACATTTTCCGAGGAAGCCGTGACAGACGTCGCATTCTAACGATTTTTGCCCGACATTCTCTGTGAAATGACGTTTCTATTGCATCGCACACTGGATGCCATACGGTATCGGGAAAACGAGATGATTTCTATGTTTGTCAGAAGCTATGAGTCAGGCACAACTCTGGCGGAAGTTACGTCTTGTTCCAGTTCGACAATTTCCGTGAGCTAATATTGCTCAGAAATGGAAGTTTTCATGTGACTTACGAATATCTTGAAATGAACATATCTCTATACTACTTGCCCTTTTGAGTATACTATTACACATAGCTGTTGCCACTATCATCAATCATCCATAGACAGGGCTCCGGAATAGCACGCTCGTTGACAACTTGCGACCACGGTGAAATAATACCCGATATCCGTCGTCAGGTGCGCACGTAGCCATGAAGTTAATTGAATTGGGATCAACGCGCAACTATGTCACCACTACGGGATGGATAATTCATAGCAAGCGCAGCCGATGAGATCGTGTTACTGTTGGTCGACCACCCTAATGGGTAACTCAACACCCCCTTTTTTCACGAAGTTGGACCCGAAACTGGAAACAGTGGTTCAGAACACACATCTGAAAGCATTCTGTTTTGGTTTCACTCAGTATTTGCTGAAATATAGAATATGGATGACTGGCTCTGCAGCGGATCGGTGTGGTTTGAAGGTCAAACGCTAAAGGTTTATGCCGAAGAGCAAGAAGTACATCTGTCTCCAAGCGTGACTTACAGAAGTGGATTTTATTTTTCGCCTCTTGAACCTCATAATTGCCCAGAGATGATCTCTGTGACCAGAGATGACGTACGTGAAGGAAGTTCAGTTACCCGGACTGCCTGTACCTTGGAGCTTGACCTGCCGTTTATCAACCACGCCATGGCCAGAGCGAGTCGAAATAAGTGGATGTTAATTTGAGCTATACACATATATTTGTTTCCTTACTACCATTACTCGAAAACTGCCGTTTCGGGCAAGAAATCGACAACATGGTGTACCTTACTTAGCCTGCTTTTTACAATGCATGTTTTTTTTCTGAACAAATCCAGAAAAAATCTGTCAATACTCCTCACCTGAATTTCAAAGACAAGTGTGCCTCTGAGCAGAAGAGAGAGCATGAACATGAAGAGCGCCATAAGCCCACGACTTCGGCGAAATCGTTTGAGGCAACTTGATCTCTGAGTGATGAGATAACGCTCGATGGTAGCCAAAATAATCAGATAGCACGAAAACGTCATCGAAACCTTGAAAGCGGATTTCTTTTCAAGGTAAGATTGCTTCCTGACTTCAAAAGGAGCCTACCTGGCAGAGCGCCAGCAGCGGTCCAACATACCACCAGTACAACTGCGTCAGCCAAAGAATCTGAAAAATATTAATTATCACGATGAACTGAATTTACTACTGAGCTTCACACTTTACAAAATCCTGAATAGACTTCTGGCCTCTCTTGAGCGGCTTAGTAAGAAGGCGTTAACTTCCTTCGCTGTTGGAGAAATTTCCTATCGACTAAGCTAAGCTTTGCATTATTCGACTTCCGGACCTTGTCAGAACTTGAGAACGTCGTTACGCAGGGTCTTCCGTCGATTGAAGGAAAATTTTGTTTGAAGCTTCTCTCTCACACAAACCTGCACCTTATCCTTGATTATGTCCATAGCGATCACAGGCCCATACATCAAGGATAGAAAGCAGTCACTGACGGCCAGCAGCGCCAAAAAGAAGAAGTGTGCGTGTTTTGAACTGTACAGTACCTAAAATACAGGTTCAGGAAGGATCAGTAAATCACGGACCTAATTGCAGACCTTTGCGATAAGCAGATTGCAAAATAGGGAAATGAATGAGAGAATCGTGCCCGCCACTGCCATGTAGAACCTTCTATCGCTGATTTCAACTGCACAAAGGTCATCGTAGTCAGGATAGACTTCCGTTTCATTCATCTGAAATTTCAATATCGTAATCTTCACTCAGACATATCGCACGCTACTTTCATAAAATCCAGTAGCGATTGGAAGAAATGAAGACATCCCAAACTTATTTTTCTATGCAGACAAAAAGAGGAAAAGGAAAGTTAATGCAGAAAAAAAGAGGAAAAGGAAAGTCAGTCTCACTTCTATCGTTCCGCAATTCGACGCAGCTTCAAAGCTCTACCGCCCGCGCAAGGAGGGGATAATATGATTGGGTCAACGAGCAGTTAATAAGTTTGAATATTTACATTCGAATACAAGTTGCGTATCTGGGCCGTAGTCACAAGTTATATCAGTCACAGTCTTGTATTTTTGTACTTTTCCTAATCTCCGTTTCGGAACGTGACCAGCACAATTAGCTTTCACAGGAGTTGGTGGTTACGAGACTTTCAGTGAAGCTATTAAATAAATGGCAACTTAGGATTATGTTCAAGAGGTCAACAACTTTCCGTGAAATACTAACCGTTGCGCTGCGGTAGGCAGTAACATCCGAAAAGCTACGGTGATTTGTAGCTAAACTGAAATACAAGGGCAAAACCCGAAGCAAAGTTTGACAGACAAGATAAGATGTTTAAGACAGAGGGAAAAGCTCTACGAAATGACCACCAACTGCCAACGTGCTCTTGCGGAAAATGCGGAGCTGGAGTTCAGAAGTACTCCATAATGACTGTCTAGCATGAGCAGTTTCTATTGCCATTTCACTTGAATAGGTTCCTTTCACTCAAGACACAATTCCATGCTTTAAATAACCCTAATTAAGCTCGAAGGACGAAGATGACACCGACTAGGGAACATTCTCGAGAAGAAGGCATGGAATTCCAAAAAAGAAGCAGAGTAAAACTGAGTGACTGAAATGTCTCGAGCGTGTGAAGACCACTGCACTAAATGGGAGAGAATGTGGAGAGTTTGTTATGCCCGAAGAGCTCTTCACATGTGAACATTGTTCGGCCAAGAATCAAGCAAAGCGACCACATCATTTTACAGCACTGTTGCCAGTAAAAATAGCTTGGGAGGTCTTTGAGGGATTAGATAAACACAAATCTCATTTCTTTATCGACGCCATCGGCATATAAAACGATGCCTGGGGTGAAAAACTCGAGTGCAGAGCTCTTAATGAATTTCTGAAGCAAAATGACAATTCTAACGACGCGATTCTGAAAGAAAAGATGCGTTTACACACAAAGGAATCGTTCAATGAAGTCAAGGCTCTATACTAACTCCGGAGATTGATCACTGGGTAGCTTAATGGTTCTTTTAGCTTGACTATTATCATAAAGTAGGTCTAGTGTGAACTCTTTCAATTGGGTCACGACTACTGTCACTTACGAATGAACGCACATAAGGTTAAGAAAAACGCTCGCGAATTTTGCAGGCAACCTCCAAACTCTTCCGTTTTTAAATCAGCAAGCCAAAAAAAGGAGGAACGATTTAATGCATATGTGGACCAATTGGATTGTTCTGAGAGGGAATGGAACATATGTGTCTCATTGGTGAATCTCGAGAGTGATAAGGAGCAAAGCTAATATCAGAATGCGGATTGGCCCGATCTTTTGACTCATAGGTTCAACGCCTACCGAATGATTGGTGCGAGGAGGGGGTACGGCACATTTGTGTGTCCGAAGATGTGCGCGGCGAAATTCGTGGTTCGTGGCGGTTTGAACGACTTTAGCGTTTATCATTGGGGCCCGAAGTTTAAGTATAGCAGATTAGTAGGATCAGTTTATCATACTAATCCAATCCTCTTCAAGTTGAGGCCCCAAGGATAGGTGCCGAAGTTGTCAAAATCGCCATAAACTTTGCCGCGCGCATCCCCGGACGCACGAATGTACCCATACCCGCAAGGAGGTAAAAAAGTATGGTGTCATGCAGGGATGATCCGCAGGAACACATTAATTCTGAGTAAACGGGAGAATAGCAATATGGTGCTCTAGAGACACCGTATTTGGCTATTCACCATGGGGATGTGTCTAGAAGCTCATTCTGAAGGAGAAGGGGACGATTCCGTAGATGCGATGCACATGATTGTATGATCTCAACGACAGTGAGTCCATAGGTATCTACCACTTACCACGTGAGTCCGCCGGGAAACGCTTAGAACATAACATGATCATGAATCCGGGAAAGATGATAGTTTTCCAGTAAAGTTCATATGAGTGTGATAATGTTTATATCATATTGTCGTAAAAAAAATTACTACTCATGGGCTCATGCTCTATTATCTGACCCTCTTCCGCTTTCGTCCTTTAGAACTGCAGCAGTTCAAGCCTCTGACTATCCACAATACTTCAATTCCAAAAAATCTAAAGGATGGTACTAGATGTGGGAGAGAACATGGTCCCAAAACGCCTCCTAAATCTCGGTTCAATATCACCGAGGTAACCAACAGAGACATGTTGAAGCTGACTTCGAATTTCAAATTTGGGCCCCGATGATAAACACCGCAGTCGTCCAAATCGCCACGAACTTGTCGCGCTATTTGCCGCGTGCACCTAGAATCGCACGAATCGAACGTCTCCCCTGAACGTGGAGATCAGACCGAAGACATTATCGCCCGTAATTGCGACCTCTTGGACCTTCGAGGACACGCCCTGCACTTGGACGGAATTCAATTTACGGAATAGCGTTCAATGATTAACAAAGAGAACGTCGATTGATTTCGAAAGGATTGAAAGCGGACAGACAAAGCAGAATTAAGTAACATTTCAGAACAAAGCCACCAGTTCACTAACGAAGAATTAGTCAAGAATCTTATTCTGGTGTTCACACGTCCCAGCAGAAAGGCGTGGTCGTCGCGCTCCGCCCTTTACTGGCGAAATTCTCATGTTATGATTAGTTCGAGAAAATATCGGATAGTCTGGAATAGAGAACAAACATTGAGTACAGTACCAACATCTGACTAAATGACTTCTGAACAACAACTGACTTTTGAACAAGGATTTGTAGTGTCAGGGAGCCATAAATCACCCTGAGAAATGGAGACAGTTGTGGGAACATAATATAAACGTCGTCAGAAAGTTGTAACATCAAGTTTATTAAGGATTGTGCTCTGAATATTATTGATGCAAAAGAAGAGCGAGAGAAAAAAAGAGTAACGGTAGCAGAAGGGTAAGAGACTTATTACAAATCACTGTTGTTCTGCAATGGTTTTCGGATTGCTTTTTTCTATGTATCTTCGAAAGCTTCGAGATAGCTGCAAAACGCAAAGGACTGGACGAAATCTGGAAGGAGTCTAAGAAAGCCTCAAGAAAAATTGAATCAGACGGTCAACAGAATACATGCCGTCACCGCCTTTGTTCCCATCAAATCTACGTCCTTATGCACAATCGCTTTACTCGAAGATAAAATCCATAGTCTGCCGCATCTGCCAGCATCAGAGATGTTTGCAGAAGACTGGCTTAGCTACTGGCTCCACACGCATGAAGAATTCTATAAGAATGATTTAATCAAGATCCACATAAACGCCACCATAACCCACTTAGCAGGAATGCCTGCACATGCTCAATCTATCGAAAAGGACAACAGTGGACCATCATTGAATTCCCAGAACTGATTACCTTCATCTGAAGAATCGCTAGAGATGACGCCACCCACATGGTAGCTTTCTCCATGGACATTATACGAAATTCTTCCCTGATCCTTCTCGGTACTCACGATAAAAAGTAGTCCATACGGCCAATAACAGTCCAAGAAGTGAAATGTCCAAAAGTTAAGTGTTGACAAGACAGAACGTTTAGGACCGCAGCAATGTGGTGGATAAGCAGTTGCAGCTGGAAATTTTGAGCCCTGGCTGTGTGGGCCGTCACTCAAGAGTTCACTCAACTACTGAGCTTTCATTTTCCATCCTTTACAGGGATTGATGGTCAAACTTGGGAGAGCTTTCATAGATCTTCATCAAAGTTGTGTAAATCAGAACGAATAGCCACCTTCATTCCGAGCCGTGGTGACGGTTGAAACGCTAATGAGATATACAAGGCGGTAATGACTGACTTAAAGAAAGAAGTTTTATATTCTGTGCATATGGGTAGTGAATAATAAATTCTGCCGTTCTAAAAGATAAATACATATGTAGTGGTCAACCCGCTCTTCCGATTCCGAAATGAATACAATTTTTTTGAACAATTTCAAGAAGTGGAATAAAACGGAGTTCCTGTTCGAGGAGATTCATGAAATGCTGGGTTATAGCTCATTGACTATACCGATCACCTTTATGTAATCATGCTAGTAATAATGTTACCTTCTAGACTTCAGGACATGCTTTTAAACCGCTGCAGCCCCTGCTCGAGTTCTATACAAACTTCTTTCATTCGACTGCGTTTTGAATCCCTCAAATATTTATTACATCCTTTTTGTTATATCCTTCATATTTCCTTAAAAGCTTGCTGCTAAGGCTCACAATTTCAATTTGAGATAGGAAAGAAGGCTTCTGGAAATTGGCATAACCCAAACACTTAATAGTGGTTCCTCTACCTAATCGATTTTTGTTTAAGGCAGTGTAGCGGCATGACTGGGCATCGACCTATTGGATTGGGTGATCACACCACCTTGATCGCGTGGGAATTGGCCGTTATGAAAGGAGCCACCCCAAGGAGCCCGCCAGTCGTCTATATTCTCGTCTTTTCTTCCTTGGTCTCCCTCACATCTACTCTCTCATTAATCCCACAAGCTATTGCTGATTGTTCAATAGATAACAATTGTATAAATGTTTATTTACCCGAATTTGAGGTGCCACCGACCACCGACACAGCATAAGATTATTCTCAAATCTGAAGCTTCGCTCAGGCAGAGTCTTGCAATAATATGCTAATTCAAATAAAATTTCTCTACTCAGACCGTAGCTCAAGGGATTGGCCTGCAACTAGCAATTTTCCCTAGTAATTAGAGATCACTGCATCAACTCTGTTGCGTGTATAAAAAAAACGTAGAGTAAAATTCAATTATTCGTAAACAGACATGTACATTCTAGCTATCTCGAATTGTGAAGTAAAAAGTTCATGAGAGTCTGTTGAAAGAAAACCGCTTGAACCAAGTTCCTTGTAGATAAGTAGGTGGTAGTAGTAGTAGTAGTAGTAGTAGTAGTAGTTAGTATTTGAAGAGGCGCCGAGCTAGAGGCATCCTTTTTGTGAAAAACATGGGGCATACTTGTTTTACCACCTTATCTTTGAATTTTCATCTCGGAAAAAAATAAACAACTGAAAGATGCATTCTCATCGACAGCATTATAAAGGTTCCCCACATCAGAGCTACAGAAGCGGCAAAGCGAACAACGACAATATGCAAATGATCTAAGCTAATATTTTTTGAGAATAATTATTTCTGTGGAAAAGTTCTTGTAACTATCGTACTGTTTCAAACACAATGTAGTCAAGTGCTGCCTTCTAACATTTCTCATGCCCTGGTTCATTCTAAAATGTAAGACCTCGATTTGGCTCGTATGCAACAAACAATGGACCTACGAAGACGTGTTCGCTAGGACAATTGCTGTCAGTGCAGAAGCACTTGAAAGCATCACAATCCTACAATTATATCGAAATCCGTTACTCGTTGCAGTAGATTCAAAGCAATTCCATCAATGTCCTTCGGTGGTGCACTTATTTAGATTGCGAATTTACTCGATTCCAGCAACGTTCTGATGTCATGTCATTTATTGCCATCATGACAGATAGCAAATTAATCTTATGCGGCAGCACTGAGGGTAGTTGTCCTCATTCCTTCCTGTGGGTGTGTACGTATGTATATCTTTTGAAAGATGCCCCATCGATTATGGAAATGATTAAATGGATTTTGAGCGGAATCCTACGGCATGTCAAAATTTAACGTATTTTCGCCTTCCTGAATCTACATCATTTCGTCTTCCTCGAACAAACAAAGGAAGAGCGCCTCAGGTGTATTATTAAGTGTGACACCTTTTTTTGGCTGGATCCTCGCCCTCTCATCGCTAATCTCTAGTATACTTTCATAAGGTTTGCCCTAAGATTATCGACTGATTCTCTAACAATGGTTCTCTTGCATACTGTAAAATGCTGTCAAATGTGAAACTAGTCTAAGAAAAAGAAGAGGGGAAGAAATATCAGAACTGTCAAAATAGTAGCCTATGATGTCGAGGTGTGAGGGCGGGGCATTGGTCGAATTCGAGTCTCTCTTTTCAGAGAAGATTTTGATCCCGAAATTCACAGTATTCTGAGGAATTACCATGATGGATCGTATAAGGAACCAGTCAAATCGCCGGGCTCTTCTCCTTTACGTGTTGAACGTGGCATGTCGCCCACTTCCCTCCAATACGGATTCTCTGAAGAATAGGCTCATCAGCCAAACACACATACCTCGACACACCTTATGAGCGCCCAGCCCTTCAAGAGCGAAGCCCTGCTCATGCATGTGTGTTTGAGCGCACTGGTTCATTTTCTCATGCACTCCAACTCTAGTGAAGCGTTTTACTCAGATTACGCTCTTTTCGTGCACTCTTAGGTCTTATTCCTGCCGTCTATCAACTGTGTTTTCATCCTGCCTCCTGCTGCTTTTCCAAATTAGAAGCTCCCAGGGCTAAGAAAAGATATCTACTTACTCCCCCCCCCCCCCGTTGACGTAGAGTAGTCTGGTCACCTACTATCAGTGTTCCCATCATTCCGTGCACTCCTTGTACTTCTACCGAGTTTGAACGCGCGAGGTCCAAGGAAACAGGAGCTATTGGTTCTCGGTCGGGTACACACACCGGCACACACACGACACACATTTGTTCTCCGTACATGTACGTATACAGTACAGTATGTTACCTTACACGGTATGTTCTCGGTACATATACATACATACATATACATATATGATACGAACACATATACACATTATATATATATATATATATATATACTACTTACTTACTTGGATACTTGGACGCTCGTTGTCGGCTGATAATCATCAGCGGCGAGCACACGCTTCCATCCATTTTTGACGATCTTGAGCGGTTTGGGACCAGTGTTGACCATCGTTTCCCTGAAGTTTCTTCAGTGAATCACTCCATCTCGTTGCAGGACGGCCTAGTGTGCGTTTAATCTCACGTGGGTACCAGAACGTGACGCGAGTGGTCCACCTGTCGTCCGTGCGTCTAACCACGTGCCCTGCCCATCGTTTCTTTGCGTTCCACGCGTACACTTCGGCGTCACGGATGCCGGACATTGAGCGCATGTCTGCGCTGCGGAGGTTGAGACTTCTCTGCTTTGCGCGGTTGATCTTCAGCAGCGTCCTCTCTAGAGCTCTTTGTGCGCGAACCAGCATTAGCGTTGACGTCTTGTTCTCCGCCCACGTCTCGGATGCGTAACAGAGTGCTGGCAATACCGTAGAGTCGAAAAGGTCAGCTCGTACTTTCTTGTCCGATACGAGATGAGCCGCTTCTTTTATGTTTCCGATTGCCGCCCACGCGCATCTTCTGCGCCTCATAATCTCTGCACGCAGGTTGTTGTCCATGGAAATTAGACGGCCGAGGTACACATAGGAGTCGGTGAACGGTAACGTGGTCCCTTCTAGTGTGATGGGTGACGCATCCGCCCATTCGTTTCGCATGACCACTGTCTTGCTCCTGTTCATCGTGAGGCCGATGGCTTTGCTGACGTCCTCCACCATCTGCTGCAGCTCCTCTCGGTTTTGGCTGATGAGGACGATATCGTCTGCGAAGCGCAGGTTGGATAGTTTCCTGCCGTCGATATTGATGCCTTTATCGTCCCAGTTCAGTTGCAGCATCGCGTGGTTCAGTGCGGTGGTGAATAGTTTAGGAGATATCGTGTCACCCTGCCTGACTCCTTTCTCAATCGGCACGCGAAGCTCTCGTTGGAACATGCGGATGGTGGTAAACGTGTCTGTATTACATTGTTCCAGGAGGTTGATGTAGCATGGATCGACTCCTGCATGGTGCAATGCGTTCCAGACAGAGTTGTGCTCCACACTGTCGAATGCCTTCGCATAGTCGATAAAGCAAAGAAGGAGTGGTTGTTTGTATTCCCTGGTCCGCTCTCTGCGCCCTCAGCTGCGTGATAGTGTGGATGTGGTCCATGCAGCAGAAGCCCTTGCGAAAACCGGCTTGTTCGACTGGTTGGTACTCGTCCAATTGCCTCTCGAGTCTGTTTAGTATGATCTTAGTAAACAGCTTGTACGGCTGCGAGAGAAGCGCAATTGGACGGTAGTTTTTCATCTGATCGCGCTCTCCTTTCTTGAACAGAAGAACCGTGTTCGACTTCTTCCACTGGTCCGGAATCCTCTGAGCGTCCAGGTACTTGTTGAAGCGCTTGGTGAGCTGCTTGATGATGGTGTGGGACGCTGATTTCAAGAAGTCCGCTGAGATGCGGTCCGGTCCAGGTGCCTTTCTCGGTTTCATCTGACGTATGGCGCGTTCTACCTCCCATTCTTCTATCCTCGGAGCCACCTCTTGTGTTGGCGTAGGAATACGGGAAACCGATACCGTCGACCGAAAGAGGTTCGTGTAGTAGCTGACGGCAATCTCCTCGATCTTCGTTCTCGATGTCTGCGGTCTGCCCATCGCGTCCCTCATAACTGCGATGATCGAGCGAGAGTCATTAAGGTCCTTACGACATCGCTTGAGGCTCGCTCTCGCCTCTGCTGCTTCCTTCAGTTGGGTGTCCTTGTATCGCTGTATCGACTCTCTCACAGCGATGCGGCACGCTTTATTGATCGTAGCACGTTCCAGAAGTGAAGACGCAGAGTTACGGTAAACGGCAGCCCGTTGTTGGAGGAGGGTGCGAGCATTTCCATCGATCCTGCTCCTCGAGTTGGCTCTTCCTGAAACAGCCGATGCCGTTGCGCAGTGTAGAAGTCCATTTACGAGCAAGTCGTAATCGTGTGTCAAATCCTGTGCCTCCTGCCACGCGTACTGAACAGCTGCCACCTCCATGGCGCTAGTGTCATACCGCGGTAGTCGTATTGGAGGAGGCCGGAAGTGATCACGTCTTCGAAGCTTTGCTCGTAGGCGGATTTTGGCTCTGACGAGCCTATGGTCGCTTCCGGTGCGGAACGCTTCTACCACACTGACGTCCAGCAGACTCCACTTTCTGTTGGTGAGAACGTGGTCGATTTCGCTACGAGTCGCTGCATTAGGGCTCTCCCATGTCCAACGTCGACCTACGTTTTTCACGAAGAAGCTGTTTCCGTGGAATAGGTTGCATGCCTCTAAAAGGTCCATCAAACGCTCTCCATTCTCGTTCGTTACTCCGATTCCATGTGGTCCAGTGCGTGCTGTTGCCGGACTTTCCTCGTGGATGACTGCGTTGAAGTCCCCAACAACGTACTTGTAGTATGATCGCTCGTTTTTTGTAACCTCCTCCAGTTCCTTATAAAAGGCGTCCTTTTCTCCGTCGTTTGCTGTTGACGTTGGCGCATAGCAGTTAATAATGCTGACTGTCGTGCGCTTGTCGATGCGTAGCCGGAGAATGGCCAGTCGCGGACTGAGTACCTCGGTTGAGTCGATCAGATGTTCGATCCGACGATGGACCAAGAATCCTACGTCACCGACGTTTTTTCCGTCGACTTTCGCTTCTAGAACGAAGAGGTGCCCGTCAGTGGTCTTCTTGATAGCCGTTTTCTTGGTTTTCGTCTCCTGAAGAGCAATGACGTCGGAGCGAAGCCTCTTGCTGGTCTCATTCAAAATAGTCTGGTCCGCCTTCGAGGCAATGGTACGGCAGTTGTAGGTGCAAATTCGTAAGCAGTCTCCATGCCTCGAAGGTTTTTCGTCCTGTGCACCACGTCCAAATCCTGCGGCGGTTTTTGTCTACAGGTCCCTTCAGGTCGCCGTTTGCTCCAGTGCACTTAGAGCTCGTGCTTCCATCTGCGCCGCTCCGGCCCCTCTTTGTGCGTGTTGAAGCTGTTATACCGTCCTCGGGTAGCTAGCCCATTTTGAGGCGGTGATTACCTCCACTGTTAGCCGGAATTTCTTCCGTTTCGCCCCCTCGCCACTTCGAGGCCAGTGGTAGGATTTGGGGGGGGGGGGGGTATCCATATACATATATACGCACACATAAACACACATGCACACGCAAGTACAGTACCCACCCTAATTATTCAAAAAAAGGCGAAAAAGACGCGGATTCGCGTCTTTTTCGTTTTTTCTCTATAACTAGGTGAGTTTACACTTTTTTCATGTATGATGTTATATAGTTCGACTCAGCTCGTCGAGGTCTATAAAATGATGAGTTCAAAATTTGGGAAACTTCAATTTTTAGGTCCTCGGACCACCGAAGCTCCTGGCGATACGTCATTGGCGGCGACGCTCGCTATAATTATAACCAGAAGACATTCTCCTCCATTGAAACTACTCAGTGAATTGTAGGGTAGCTTTCATATTTCAAAACTAAGCAAAAAGTAGACCTTCGCATTTTTCATGTTTTACTGATCATTTTGGTACCCTTTTTTTCCGAAATGGACGAATTCAGTCGTGCACCAATCGTGGACGATAGCGACTTTTTAATTTGAGAAATAGCAAATATGAGTTGATCCCCAGTGCTAGTAAATGACCTACCTACAGTTCAGAAAAATCGAAGTGTGATTCGTTAAGTGATGTTCATACCGCTGAATAGCTTTTTGGAAATGGAGTTAAACGGTGTAGGATTTCATACGCTTACTTAAAATAAAAAATATGTGGTTCAGTCTTCTGTGCTTTGGGCTGAATTTGGAAGCTATTTATGAAGCCTGAGGATCCAAACAAGTAGCTATTCCTCTCATTCAAGGTTGTTCACAAAAAGTTCAGTATGAATGCTTCCGATGATAGGCGTAACTTCCTCATGAACATCGAAAATCCTAGTTGAAAACGCAAGAAAACGTGCGTTTTCTGCGAAAATATGCCGCAAACCGGAATTTGGACGATAAAAACGCTTTTACTTTTGAACCATGCATATAATGTGCAAACTATAGGAAAGCACTGTTTCTGAACTGTAGGTAGGTCATTTATTAGCACTGAGGATCAACTCATATTTGCTATTTCTCAAATTAAAAAGTCGCTATCGTCCACGATTGGTGCACGACTGAATTCGTCCATTTCGGAAAAAAGGGTACCAAAATGATCAGTAAAACATGAAAAATGCGAAGGTCTACTTTTTGCTTAGTTTTGAAATATGAAAGCTACCCTACAACTCACTGAATACTTTCAATTGAGGAGAATGCCTTCTGGTTATAATTATGGCGAGCGTCGCCGCTAATGACGTACCCCCAGGAGCTTCGGTGGTCCGAGGGCTGGAAAATTGAAGTTTCCCAAATTTTGAACTCACCATTTTATAGACCTCGACGAGCTGAGTCGAACTATATAACATCATACATGAAAAAAGTGTAAACTCACCTAGTTATAGAGAAAAGACGAAAAAGACGCGAAACCGCGTCTTTTTCGCTTTTTTTTTGAATAATTAGGGTGGGTATTGTACAGGGTGCGCCATAAATATGGTAACAAAAATATTGGCTTCTAGAAACCGTAGTTCATGTTGAAACATAACCAATTTTGGTATATTATTTACTGTGCATCCCATCTACAAAACGAACACACCGCCATCTTATATAACTATTTCCTGTACTAATTATAGCTCAAAGATTCTCCGGCTACTCATCGACAGTGGCACGCAGAGTTTCTTGGAAAATTCCAGCCCAGGCTTTTTTCAGTGATTTCTTAAGAGCAGCAGCAGTGGTGCGTTTTGAAGCGCAGGCTTTCCTCTCTAGCATGGACTATATCCGGCGACCCATCACATTGTGGTCCGGGAAATTCGTAGGAAGATTGCAAGCTGGAATTAAGTCGCGAACATTTCCTCACCACCAGTCTTGGTCTTTTCCCATTCGTGAGCAAGTGCGATGCAGTTTTCAAGTCGTACCATTAGAAAAATCTTTGACCCTCAGCTGCATCCTTTCAGAAGAACCCTTCTTAAGAGGGTCGGATTAAGCCGCTGTACTTTTCTCGAACAAAAATTGCGATATCGCTGTGATGGTAGGGATTCTAGCCCAAACTATCATAAAAGAGAGAAAATGGCTATGAGAGGCGATCTGACTCTTCTCATCGGCTTCAGCACTCGTAGTGGGAACTATACGTGTACTTTGAGATCTCAACATTTCTTTCACGCTAATCACTCTTTAGTGAAAAAAAAGTCTGTCTAAGCGCGTGCCGCGCGCAAGTGGCGCGTAGCAAATGTTCTTTCTTTCAACTTCCTCTCGTCAAAATGCTTATAAGGCTTCCGAATCCTGTTTGGGTACAATTGTAATTACTCAGGGTAGAGCTCGTTAGCGCAAAGCTCGCCACAGGCTCTGCTTTTATCTTTAATCATATAGTATTCGATTGTCTAATGTACACACACTTGTTTTTGCACTCTTAGTACCTCCATAACACGAGAAAAATGTACGAGTAGAGCATGCACTGAACATATTCGAAAAAACAATCCCGTTTCGAGGTGAGGTTGCACGGTTTGTAATGCAGTATAAATCTAAAGTCTGCTCACCCAGCCTATCAGTTTTTGGATAAGCGAACTACCGAACCATAGAAGCCTGTTTTCTAGAAAACAATCTGCGGAAACAATATTTTAGTGAATTGCACCCTGAATAAAAAAAGACTCTCAATCACTTCATACTTGTAGATTTTACCTTGCATTTATCTATCATTGAGAGTTAATGCTCCTCTGACCGACTAGAGAGTAGTCTGAATCAAGAAGTCTAAGGTACCGTGAACAGTGCACAAGCTCTAGACTTTCAGGCCAACGAGACTAACAAACCTTCGTGGCACAATTTATTATCTTGGTATATCCACTTATTAATGCTCATATTCCCGCTATGTAATATTCTCACAATGAAAGAAAAAGTCACCTCAAATGAGCACGCTATAATTCATTATTAAAGGGAGTTCCGAGTACAGACAATTAAAAGGAAAGAGTGCATGTGGCTACAAAAGAGGTTGGAGCAATTGCCTCACATTGCCTTTCCGAGAATGATAACTAGATTGGAGAAACTTCACTGCAAGATGTAGGGAAGGGAGCTCAATCTCACAATTCCTTGACCTTGATAAATAGTAAAGTATAGAGACAGAACATATAGAGTTGGGAAGGTTTTTAGAGCGGCTCATCTCTAGGCGCAGGCTCCTGAGCACATGAGACAACCCTTACCTTGACTTAGAAAGAACGCTTTGAAAGCTGAATGCGCCACACTTCTGGAAATATGTTTATTTGATATATCCTCATGCTTTAAAGGACTAAAAACAACTGACGCCGATCGCCCACATGATTTTTGAATACCCGATTTAGAATTTCAGATCTAATTTTGACTGCAAAAAAATCGGAGCAGTTGTCGTCCTTCAGCTAGCTCAAATTATAATTTTATAAGTACTTTGCTGAATTTTAGTGAAGTAGGCTCGCACTCTTGGTAGTGGATGAGCTCAGTCTTTAAATAGAGTTTTTAAACACATCGAAGAGTAACACAGCGAAATGAAGAAATGAAAACGGAAGAGTAACTTTAGAAAAAAGCAGCGCGTTTGCAAAAAATGCCATTTTTGCGATACCTGAAAGGCAAAGCATAGGACACAGTACAGTGAAGGGAATAGTGCGCTGCTTCTTAGAAGGATTTCTTCTGATATTCATCAGTCCGGACAAACGAACAAATAGTGCAGATCAAGTATTGGCTAGTAGCTATCAAATGCCTGGATTGATGAATGCAAATTACAAGCCAAGGAGCCTTCCGTCTTTCAGGGTTGACTTAATGGCAACAGATTAGATTGCGGGATTCATGCAGTGGTATACTCTTAGGTCATTTTATGAGAAAGGCTTAGAAGCTCCCAAATTCAGATGGCAGTCTAATGCGAGGCGCACTTTAGAGAAATTGTGATTTGCACGTGTTCATCAAATAAGAATTTCCTTACGTTATTAAAAACTATTCGCCATGTACGCCTTAAGGTTTCGCCTGCCCTCGAAGTGCAGAGGTTTGAGTTTAAGCTTGATAAGAACTTCAAACCTAGTAGCGAATCCAAGAAAGAGAACGCAGAGAACATTCCCGACGCGATTGTTAGCGTAGAAGTTTTCAATTAAAAAAAGCCGAGATATGAGATACATGCCGAATAAAAATCTTATGACTCTCGCCAGTTCCTCGGGAAGACAGAATTACTGATCCACACAAAGCCCTCTTGTTCCGAGCAAAGTACTATCACAATGGAAGGCCTAATTGGCGTTCTTCAATTGCACTTTCTGTTAGGAAACTAAATGAAAACATCTGAAAACTTGGCAGATTTTGCACTCACTCTTCGTACTCTAGATCTACGAAGGGAACGGACCATCTTGCGAACTAAATGGAGAATACCTCAGAGGCGAAATTTGTAATGAAAAGACAAAGTCATAAGAGCATGTTCTCTAGTTATTTACTGATGGATAAATACATACTGAGACTCTAAAAGAGAATAATTAGGTGTGTGCATTAATTTCCGCCGCCGAATTCCAAGTGTCGTGGCGCGAACCTTGTTAGAGGTTTACCGGTGAAACCTGTCATGTTCTGTAAGGTAGGGTATTGGCTATCTACTCAAATGCAGACAGATCAATTTTGCTCCAAAATCCTGTTGCTCTCATACTGATTGGTCATGGAACGTGATGAACCGTTTCCCCGGGAGCCCTTCCCGTGCTGTTTCATTTCAAGAAAACTGGTATTGAAGCCCACCGGATGCTTCTCGATACTTATGGAGGACAAGCTACATCTGAACGAACCTGCTGAGATGGTTTCTCTTCACTCGGGAGCTTGCAGCGAGAGCGGAATGTCCATTGTCAAAAAGTAATGCTGTGTGTGCCTTTGGTGGTGGGATCAAAAGGGTGTTTTGAAATATGAGCTGCTGAGCCCGAACGAACTGTTACTGCTGAACGCTACGATCTCCAACTTGACAGTTTGTAGGACGCTCTCACCTGAAAGCTCACCTTAATCGCAGGAAAATATCATGAGGTGCCGTTCCACCACGAACATGCCAGACCCCATGTTGCGAAGAATGTCGTCAAAAAAAATTGCAGTTGTTGGATGGGGTCAGCTTGTTCAGCCCGCATACTCTCTGGAACTTGCTCTTTCTGATTACTACCTATTCCGGTCCATGCAAGTCAGTTTGGCAGATATACGCTTCCGGAATGCCGAAGAAGTGCGAAAATGGATGGATAACAGGATTGCCTCAAAACATGAAGACTTTTTTAGACCCGGAGTCAGCAAGATTCCAGAAAGATGGCAAGAAGTTGTAGCTAACGATGGGCAATACATTGGTTAATGTACATTTAGTTTTAATTTTGTAATAAGTATGTTTTTGCACGCGAAAAACGGCGGGAATTAATGCACACGTTGGCGTACGACATTGAATCACGGTGTTAAACAACTGACGAGGCCAGTTTTAGTATGCGACAGGTACCACACACGCTGACTTGTACTGATTGACAGCAGAAGTACTTAGAGATGGATGAGACCAGCGAAGCATCATACACGTTGGGCAGCCACAGACCCTTCTATGGTATGCAGAGTGTGCCTTCGAACATAGGCTTTCTAAAATCCAGATTCATAATCTGATTAGAGGAGTAAGTGACGCTTTGAGGGTGCATCGGTAAACTTTACTGATTCGAGTGATGAGAGCAGTAAACAATTGGGCGGTTACAACACCGGCAATCGAAAATTCGCAGAGTCACGATCCACTGCCGAATGAAACTTTTGCTTGCAGCTGCACAAACGGTGGCTTACAGTGGTCGAAAATTAGTACTTAAATAAGATATGTATTATAACAACATAGACAATCATGCAAACGAAAAAATATAAATACTTTTCATATATTTCATGATTGTCATTTTTTAATGTTAATTTCACATTTTTCGCTGTACTTTCCGCTTTATACCGCTAGTCAATTTTGTTATCGACCGTTGTTCTTGAAGTTGAAACCCGGCTTACCAAGAGCTCAAAGTGTTGGGCTTTTCGAATGCATAAGAAAGCTAAACTAAGATTACTTCTAGTGGAAATTACGCCGCTTCAAATGAAAGGCGGAGGAGATCGAATGATGCTTTTAAATTAACACTTCATTTTAGACGAGTAATGGAAGTGATAGTCGAAAACAGTACAAAAAAGGCGAAGGAAACGCGAAAATCGGCTCATTCATAGAAAGATAACTAAAAAAAGAAGTCAAATCAGGGGTTGGAGGAGCATGTGACGACTAGAGATTAGGGAGAAGGGGTATTCAGACGAGCTGTTAAATGTGTGTGCCATTGCGTAGTGCTGGCCACAGTAGGCTGCCTGCGTACAATGTGTGCGTCCCGGTACGGATGGTGCAACTTCAACAACCTCCGACAACTCTCAACTCGGTGAGAATTCGTCCGCTTTGGGTATGTACGTCGGATAAGATGGCTCTTAGGCGCCTGCTACGCCGTATCGTGGCCGTTTTTCGACTCGACGTCGTCTCTTTTGCTATCCCCGAAGGTCGCACGTTCAGGCTAAGGGAACATCTTAGAAACAATTTTGATCGTGAGTTGTGCCTTCAAGTGAAATGCGCGCCTGACTTATGTAATAATTCGAAGCAAACATGTACATCGAGCACAATGCTGCCTCTTACGTCTACACTATTCTTTCTAGAAATGAGCGGCGAATTGATGGTGCAACGCTAGAAGAGAACGTTGCAAATCAAATGGCTATCCATGAGTAAAGTAAAGCATTAAATAAGAGTATATAGTACGCAAACAAAATTTTTATTACGACTTGATTCTTTTAAATAGAACATACTGCTTCTATTTAAAAGAACTATTTCTAATAGAAGCTATTGCTTCTCAAAATGAGTATTGTAGCAAGATAACGTAAATTGAGACAAGATCAGAGTCCAGAATAATGTTTACACGCTGAAACCATGTGATGTCTCAATAGATTGGTAGGAAAGATTGCCGGAAACGATGGTCGAATGGAGTAACTCAATCGAAAATCCAGGAATTCTAAAAGAACACCGTCTGCTCACTTCTCCCTAGCAATCAAATCATTGAGGCATACAAAAACATGCCTAGCCGCCTCGTATGCTGTTTATAAATTTACGAACATGTCATGGCAAGCTAATTTTGAGCCGCTCGACATTGGAGAGCCCTGCTCTAGACTGTACCATTTTGCTTTTCTCCGGAGTTTTTTTAGAATTTGAGTGCTCACAACAGTATTTTGTATGAAAAAAAGTTAGCAGGGAGCTAACGATTCATGCGCCAACACTTCGATCCTTCTAAATGAATTCGGAAGGACTCAACGCACATCAGGAAAACATTTGAACAATGGAAAACATTTGATGAAACATTCCCACTAGTCCTATGCACAATTATTTATTTATTGAATACATAGACACAAATCTATCAATCAAGTCCAGAAACCAACCGGAAAAGCAAAAGTCATTCAAGGAACTATCTGATCAAGCACTATTACAATATTCCAAGGAAGCTCAAATAAGTTGTAAATTACTTTTACGAAATCAGTAATTGATAGAACATCTAATCTTTAGGATGGTCGACTTGTGCGGTCTACCGATCACCCCAAGCTGGGGGAAATGCGGTTCTAATACATAGAATGAGCCTCTGGTCAACTTACTTGAGGCTTTCGAAGAGCTGATTAATGTCCCAAGGAGTGTTCCAAGAAGCGCTATTTCAACGCTTAGAAGAACTTCAAAAGGGCTAATTCACATACTATCTCTAGACTTCTCCTGTAAGTTGAAATAGGGCCTGATCGAATAATCTCTTGAACGGCTTTTATCTTTTCAGGTTCCGAAGAAGGCGATAGCGCCGAAACGTAAGCCGAATGAAACGTTGTTGAAATCTCGAGCACCTCAGAAAGTTGAAGTCATAGTTAGAGAGGCAAATGCCAAGATTCATGGAGTCGGACATGAGCACATTACTTGGACTCCTGTTTACGTCCTAAATTAATCTTCAAGCTAGAGTGATGGCAGTCTTGATGTTCAGTAATCCAGTCAGTGATCGCCTGATCCAACGGTCACTAGATATCACATAACGTGTCGGGCCCAAAAATACCCGAAATTATGAGGTACTAGCGGTATTATAATCTTCGTTTATTAAAGAGCTCGAAACCGCATTTCTTTCTGCAATTCCATGTATAGGGAAGCTCGAAGTCCGACTTCTCCACCTAGACGCTCGCAACCAGAGCATTCGGAAATACGGGTCTCGTTGGGCGTAAAGTGAGCATCGGGTGCCAAACCGTTCCTCATTAACATCGCCTTCGTACGTTGAGTCTACGAATTCAGTGAGAATTCGTTCTGCCTACTTGATGTTCGGCCTTATATGTACCTCGTTGTCTGCAAAGCGGGGATGATGTGATAAGCGGCCATCAACCTTCAATCCCAAGTACTCCCTTCCCAAATGACGCATGATTTTCTCGAGAGCGGCACTGAAAGTATTGGGCGAAATAGTATCGCCCTACCGGAACCCTTTCTTCACGTTGACAACGACTTCCTTATACTTACTTACTTAGATACTTACAATTAGACGACCCGTCCATCAGCACGGCTTGTGCGGGTCCCAACTTCTTTTCCATTGTTCTCGATCTTGAGCTCTGGTTGTCCAGTGCGTAGTCACCCTAAAGGACTCCGGATCATAAGCGTTGTTTCGATAAAATAGAGAATCTGCCCATCGTAAAGGAGGAGGGCCATGCGGCCGCTTCTTCTCTCTCGGACACCATCGTATAGTGGCCGAGCTCTATCGTCCATCCCCTCTTCTCATTAGGTGTCCGGAAAATCTGTGCTTCGCTTCATCGACGTGAACTAGAACGTCTTTAACGTTCGACATTGCTCTGACGTCAGAATTGTGAAGTTTGAGCTCTCGTTGCCGACTCAGCGTTAGACCCAAAAGACGACGCTCAATCGAAGCCTGGGTGGACATTAGATGTTTTCCTAGTGATTTCGTCAGAGCCCAGGTTTCTAACGCATAGCTGAGGGCACGTAACACCGTTGAATTAAATAAGTCTGCTCGAAGTTCGCAGTCCCTGGTGTCCTCTAGTACGATTCTTATGGAGTTAAATGCTGCCCATCCAGCCTAGCGACGTCTTGCTAACTCTCCGGTTAAGTCGTTCCTCATGTTAAACTGGCTCCCGAGGTACGCGTAGTCGTCAACGTCTTCGATAGCGTCTCCTTTCAGAAGTAGCTGAGGTATCGCCTGAAAATTGGTTTCGCATTACTTTGGTCTTAGAAGTATTGATGGTGAGACCACAGTGGCTTCCTTCCTCATCCAGGCGATGCAGCATCTCAGAGGCGTGTTCTTTAGAGTCCGTGATTAACACGATGTCATCGACAAATCGCAAATGGTTAAGACGCACACCGTCGATGTTGACACCAAAGTTACTCCAGTCGCAGCGACGTATGACGTGTTCTAGGCAGGCGGAAAACAGGTTTGGCGATATAGGATCTCCTTGTCGTACTCCCTTCTGAACTGCTACTACAACGGCATTGTAGAAAGGATGGAATACCGTTGTACAGTGTGAGTAGCATTCTCGTAGTACGGACACGTAGATTCTTTCAACACCTTGCTCCTCAAGCGCCTCCCAGACCTTTACTGGCTCCACCGAGTCGAACGCCTTCTTGTAGTCAATGAAGGTCATTACGAGGGAAAGGCGATGTTCCCGGGAAGCCTCGATAAGACGTCGGCAAGTTGCGATGTGGTCGAGGGTACTGAAGTTTCGACCAAAACCCGCTTGTTCTACCGGTTGAGCCTCTTCTAGGGTCCTACGGATTCGTGCCAGTATACAACGTGTGAATACTTTATAAAGTACTGGCAAAAGCGTGATAGGACGATAGTTCGCTAGATCTTCTTTGTCGCCCTTCTTGAACAGCAGCACCGTCGAAGACTGCTTTCACGCCGTTGGAACCGTACACTCCGCCAGGTAGCGGGTGTATCGCCTTGCAAGTGCTCGATATAAGGAAGGTCCGCACGCTTGTAGAAGCTCCACGGAGATGCCGCCTTTCCCCGGCGCCTTGCCTCGAGGCATCGTTTCAATCGCATGACGCACTTCTGATGACAGAAAAGGCAGCGTTTCTTCCATAGCTGATCTCTCTTTACTCGCAACTGGGAGGTCCGATTTGAACAGAGCGGAGTAGAACGTTGTCAAGATTTCTTCCATTCCAGGAATGGAGCAGCACCGGGTTCCATTCGCAGTTTCCAGGCCTGGAATCCTAAGACGGTGCTCGGCTATCTTTCTTCTCGCCTTCTTCAAACTCCGCCTGTTCTCTGCCTCATCTAGGAGTTTCGATCTCGCGAAATTAGCGTGATCTTCCGCAATTCGTTGCCTACACAACCTACTTAGCAAAGTGTACTCCACATGATTTTCCTGCCGATCCATATTTCTTCGCTTCTCGAGTAGCGCACGAGTAGAAACAGAGATGCGGCGAGAACTGTGGGTGGGAGCGATACTGCGACAGCTGCTCGCGATAGCGGTTACGGTTTGCACGAGGTTCTCGTAGTCAGCGTCGATGTCTTCCATCACTTCAAATGGCTCTTCTTTTGCAAGCCTCGTTACCGCGTCTTCGTCCACTATAGTGGGGCACGGCTGCCTTGGACGTATGCGTGTCAGACGCATCAAGCCGCAGTCGAGGTGGAAACTCCCACGCACTAAACGATTATCGCTTCCCGCATTGAAAGAAGGGGCAACAGCAACATCCGTCATGATTCTCCGATTGCACAAGATGTGGTCGATTTCGTGACAGTGTTGTCCATTCGGCGAGATATGAGTCCATCTTTTCCGTGGGGCCTTGAGGAACTGACTATTGCCTTGGTAGGGATGGTGCAGTTCACAAAAACTAGCTAATCTCTCCTCAGGCTCGTTGCGCTCCTCTGCCGAATGTGGCCCGATGAAGACCTCACCGTGCTTCCGTGATCCAACCCGGGCGTTGAAGTCTCCCATCACTACGACATAACCACGTTGCCTACGCACGAGCTCCTCGAGTTGTTCGTAGAAGTTGTCATGCTGTTCTTCATCGCTGTCAGCTGTAGGCGCGTAAGCCTGAATGATGGTGACTTGCGAATCTCTCGAAAGGTGCGCGGTTAGTATAACTAATTGGTGCCCATGGAACGTTACGCTCTCCACGTGCTTGGAGAAATTCGGAGACACAAGAAAACCAACACCTCCTGACGTTGAATTTGTTCTTCGAGCTCCTAAGAACACTGAAGTTCCGTCGGTCCAGGTGCATGAGAGAGGTTCCTTCCGCTCATTTCACCACGAAACGAAATAATGAATCGGAGTGTTTTCAGCGGTTTACGTCAGCAACACGGCCCGCCGCGGAGTATAGAGATTCCTCTATTATCAACCCACGTCCAACCAGGTTGATGTTTAGAATAGAGCAAAATGAACCACCGAAGCAATGATAAAAGTGATCTAGTTGTTATTGTTTGTGTTGGCCTATAAAAGGCCCATACACTCATAATAAACTACTTCTTCCTACTCTCCTCCAACGTCCAGCGGCCCACAGGAAACACTACACCAATCTCTTGGAGCCTCGGAACAACAGCGACGTCAGCCAAACAAAACGTTCGACAGAAGATAATGTTATTTCTCCATCATGGATGAATCCCATGTCCTTGGGAAAAGAGAAATGAGGAGGCTTCTGGAATTGCGAATTACCATGGATAGGGTGATTCCACATGATATCCTCCAATCTTTGCCTGCTCTCGTCAAGGAAAAGACTGGAGTCTATTCCGTTTTCCGCCACTCCGTTTCTTGAGTCCCGATAAGTGGCTTCTCATCTGTTCATCTGTTACGAAATTTGATCGACGATGATCAAGGGAAAAACGGTCTCATATGAAGAGTTGTCCATGGTCCCAGTTTTTTCATATAATAAGATTACGATTCCCTCTCTTCGTAGCTTAATAACGGTGCGTAAGCATCAAAGTTTGTGAAGCTACATCTTCCCAATCGCAAACGTCCGATTTGGGTGTCAAGCTTTCGTCCGAATAGCCAAGTGTTCATGGCCAAGTGCGTTTTGACGAGTACACCTACGCCACTAACGCCTCTGCTGTAGCATGTTCTGAGAAACAAGTCTTTTAAAGTCTCAAATACAGTAAGCAGCGGGCGATGCCTTCTCGTCTCGGTCACTCTGATGACGTCGTGCTTGATCTTCCTAGCTTGCGTCACCAGGTCTTCTATACACGCTTTCGATGCAAGCTTGTACAGCCGTATACAGCCGTATTGAGAGCTCCTTCAAGTACGGGTAGTGACAACATTTATATTACTGTTTTTGACGAACGAATACCCACTACCCACTTTTCGGGCTATTCGTGAGTATCCATATGACGCAGAAAGTGGTTGACTCTTGGTAGTTCGGGTGGACGAGGGGATTTGACCTTGAAGAGGCTTCTCGGATATTTTCCACTCATTAGAACACAAGCCTTTGGCCGGGCCGATGTGCAGGATACCAGTCGCACTTGCACGTATGCACGGCTACACTTGCAAGATACAGAGGTATAGCGAACCAAAACAGTGAAAAGGAGGGAACCCTGAATCCACTTTCAAGTCTCTGGGCAAGTACTGGCGACATTTGGTCGGCGATTTACTTCCCATTTGCCACCTGGAAACGCCCTATACATTCTCGTCACTAACCACTAGGCAACATTCGTCATCAGTGCGCTCTTTGAAGCTTTCAATTAGTTCTGAAGTGCGTATGAAGTTCACTTGCGACAACAACAGCTTCTTGTAATGGCACTTCAGCTGTCTCCTCATTGGCTCCGCTAAACGAAAAGATAGCTGAATTGCCACCGCAGTAAGCTGTTGTTGTCGCACATGACCTAGATAGGCACGTAGGCGCGCGAAAGGTGGTTACAGTTGTCATGGTGAGCTAGATAGGCAGGTAGGCGCTGCAAACTGTGGTTACGGTTGTCATGGTGAGTTCGGATATGGGTCACATAACGTCGATGGTGAGCAAATTTTTAGATACACGGAGTAGCATGAGCTCATCACAAACACAAAGTTTCGGGAACGTGACTTTGAGGCGGTCGCCGCGGATTGTCGACACTGATTTGTACGCCTACAATCGCGCAACCACAACAAAAACAAGTTGAAAGAAGTGGGCCCTGCGAGAAAAAGTGGTGGCGATTAAATGAAAAGGCTGATGAGACGAAGCCCGGAAAACGGAAGATTAATAGGCAAGCGTGGCTGTGCACAGATAGCGTCAGAGAGAACTTCAGAGAGAAGAGACTTCATCTCATATTTCTTTTCCTGATGAGACGACTGATAACTCTCAGAAGTATCGGGACCCACGGGAGGTGCCAAAGAAAGCCGGACCGAGGATGTCGAAAAATTTTTGGCATTATTGGCGAAAATGGCCACCTAATAGGCCACAAGAAAATATTGGCGGGACTACTTTGAGACTACCTCAACATAGAATTTGCCCATCCGCATCCACCCCGCGCTCAGTCAGTAAACGATACCATACAAAGTTAACAATAGATGAGGCGAAAACAGCAACGAAAAAGGTGACGCATGACAAAGAACTGGCCTAGATGACCTGGGTGCCGTAGTTCGGCAGCATAGTTAGGGAATTTTTTTCAGCCAAGTCGTCGCAAAAGGTGCCTGGGAGTTGGCAAAACCGTTCCGATTCGGAAGAAGAAGGGCAGCAGTTCAGACTGTATGAGCTATCGCCCGATTTGCCTGCTTTCGCACAGCAGAGATTTTGTAAACGGTCCTATTCGAGAACTCGTCGAGCACTCCATCAACCATTGTGGTTTTGTCTCCGGTTGCAGCACTACCACGAGATATATGCCCCTCGCTTCGTGCGAGGAGAACATTGTGAGAAACGAAAATTGGCTCGTCCACTTTTTTAGACCTACAGAAAGCTTCCAATCGTGTGCCCGTCATGTAATATGGTATGCCCTTCGACGGCACGAAGTTTCTGAGGATTTGATTTAGTGAAAGCGCATACTCACCTCAAATGTAACGAGTCGAGTGCAATTAGCAGCAGGTACACACAGTTTCGTTACTTCCCATCTCCGTCGAGGTACTGCGCTTTCCCCAATACTATTCGTTGTCGTCTGGATGCCATCATACGAGGTCTTTAGAAATCAGCTCCATGGACGCTTCTCTATGCTCTCAACGTAATGCTTGCGATGGAAAGTAGGTACCTGAGCAACAGGTGCTAGCTTGATCCGACCGGCCGGCATTGTTCGGACTTCGGCTGAACATCAAAAAGACCGAGTCCATGACCTCGGAGTCAAATGAACGCGGCACTATTACGATTGACGGTACTGTGCTTCGGCGTGCATCTATCCTCAGGTACACTGAATCGTGACGCGTGCGACGAAAGTCTGGTCCCTGACGTTAACTCCGTGTGAATGCGGCGCCGTCTAAATAGCGTTCGATGAATGGCGTTCTCTGCGACAAGAAGATACCAGAGCACCTCAGATCAAAGATCTACAACATCGTCATACGATCAGTCGCGATTTTCGGAGCGTGTACTGACCTGTGACCCGAGAACTTGAAGCACGTCGCGGGGTGATGGAAACGAAAACGCTGCGGTGGACTGCTGGAGTCAAACTTGAGCCGTATTCGCAATTGCCCCTCTTGCTGATGAGAAGCTCGTCTTCGTTGGTATCGTCATGTCCTACGCGTAGTCGAACTGTTTGCAAGATCGGCCTCAACCTAGACGTGCATGAAAAACGGCCTGGAGTTTTTATAGTTTAGCGCGCACACACAAATAAATGACTGATCAATTAAAATAAATAAATTAATTAATTAATATATAAAACGTTTTCCACATCAGCGTTTTCTTGAGATTTTGCATGAAGACGTGAAAGTGGTAGATTTTCATTCTGACCAAGCATTCAGTCGGGAAAAGTGGCGTCAACGTATCAGAAAGGCGGATCCCGCTGTTAATGTAGGGCAAACGCTAAAGAAGAAAAGTTTCTGATGTGCATGCAGACTTCCCAGAGCCAAGACAAACATTTCAAGGTATACATAGGTAAAAGCATGTAATATATCTTGAAAAATTCGTGGGACTTTATAAAAAAAACTCAAATCAAAGGGCAGTCTTGGGTTCGGAATAAATAAACGGCGGCAAAAAGGGTTCATGTCTCGAAGTGCATATGATTAGAAGGCGAAATACTAAAATAAATGGAAATGAAACGGATAGAGGGATTGAACATCAAAATAAACAACAGCTTGGCTTCGTTTCAGCCACAGTGAAAGCAGCAGCTGAGCACATGGTTGACAGTGACCGTTCCACGATTTGCCCCTACTGCAGGAGCCAATAGCCCACAGTAGAATAGAACAAAATGAAGAGATCAGGTTCCATGAAAAGTGTCTGCGACGATATTGCAAAAGTGAAAGCCATCAAGAGGAACACAATTTTCCATTTTTTCGGCTAGCAGTCAATCCTGAATTATTAAAAAGCTCTAGGGGGCATATGGGACCCATGGGAACAGGTCACCATGGTTGCATATGGCTTACAAAGGCATGACCAAAGCCGATCTGGGTTGCAAGTTCAGAACACAATTAGTCACCGGTGGCATAACTGAAGTTGTCTTCTTGTGAATGCACTTTACTTTAAGAATTCTAGCTAAAGGTGACAAGCTATGACGATTGGATCCCAGAAGTGAAGCGCTTGAAAGGACATATTGCTTCAATACCCGCCGTCTCGGGCCTTCAGAGCGAAACGGTTTGGAAAGAACGTCTGCTAAATGTTTCCGCTCTCATTCTCTCATGCTCTGCGGGCGACAAAGGTGATTAATCATTGAAGACAAATTTGTATTTAATAAACTTCCTGCCGAACTAGAAGCAATTTGACCGTAACACCGTACTTAGTAGACGCCATTATTAAAGACAAAACTCAATAACAATCCAAATAGGCCTTCTTGTGAGATGTAAAAATTTTATAAGACCATCAAAAATCCATTATACTGTCTTCATGGCTTAACTTGTTTCTTGGAAGACGACCTTCTCTTCATTTTTCCAGAACAAATTACAAACTTTAAATGAACCTCAGTCACATTCCCTCTTTAGACGTTTTTGGATGTACTGCAAAGAAAGAATGCATAGTTGCCCCCTGATTCTTTTGGTGTGCTATGTGGGCCGCAAGGAAACCGTTTCGTTGTACTTCCCTGGCCAAACAAATGAATTAGGCTCCCATACATCAATGTCCGAATGCATTTGAGCGCTGGTATATGTAATATTACCAACAAGTATTGAACCGTACCGATTCATCTGAGTAGCTACACGTTTCCGCGAATTCAGAGAAACCTAGATAAGAAAATGCTGGTTGAATGGAGAATTGAATCAAATCGCCTGTCAGGTAACTTGGTAACACCTCTATACACAACCCAACCCCCTGATCAAAAACAGGAAACGCGACTTCATCCACAAAAAATAGCCGTGCTGATAGGCCCAGCTCCTTGTACCACTATTTTTTTAAGTAGCTCGCGCTCTTACAACCAATGGTGGGATTTTCTTTATTTTGCGTCTGATTTCTTTCCTGTCTTCTTTCTTTATTTCCCTCGTTTTCTCTAATTTCCTTGGAAGTCTTCACAAGAATCACTGTTTTCGAGCAACCCCAGTATTTCACTATTTTCTCTTCACTTAGACTATTTTCTTCTATGCTCCACTTTCCGCTGGATTTATTCCCACATCAATTCTAATGGCAATGAGATTCTTATGAAGCTTTTAGGGGGAGACAAGACATGAATCGAACATGTGGTATTTTCCAATGAAATTGTAGCCTTCTACCGTAGTTCAAAGCAGTCGTTGAAATGTGAGTAAGCTTTGAATGTCCTGAACTCAGATCATTTCGACAACTCCATAGAGAACACTTTCACTTTTTTTAAAGAAATCACTGGAAAGGAGGCAGGCATTAAGATGGTCTTCAATCGAGCAAAATTATCAAGTCAAAACTAGTCTTTTAGTAGAGCTTTCAAATAATCTATTGGATTAAGTTCATTTTGAAGAAAAGAAACGAGAAAAAGGTGAGCGGTTGTGAAACGAATTTTGCTGTTAAAGCACGTTGTCGCAGAATTCTAAACAGCTGCACTGAGAACAGAGCCTTTTGCGATGTTTTACCTTCAGTCATCCCTCCATATGTAGAGAAATCCGAAAATCATCATCTCTTTTCATGGGGAACGTGGGCTCTTTAGCTGGGTCCCTTTAGTTCATGGGAACATACTGTGCATTTCATAAAAATCGACGAAAGAGTATAGATGCTCAGCTCAGCATCATTTATTTATGCAATGACAGAAGCAATCCGAAACAAGGAGTCCACAAAAAAATCTAGATCTTTTCGCCATGATTCTTCTCAAAAGAATATGAGAGTGTTTCCTATGAAACAAAATTGCACCCCACACTTTTGTTTTCCTCACTCCAGGACCGTACTCAGAGCAAAACGGATTTCGAAATTGTTGCAAAAGCAAATATGCACATTGAAAACATGCTTCTGCACTGCCCGGCCACTTGAATACAATCAAGAAGCTTAGGTAGCTTCAGCTTCTCTTCAAGGTTTTCTGAGCAGCGACCCAACAGGGATTCAATCAAAAGAAACCTTTGTGTATGATTTTCAGCAGTGAAGCTCGGTCGGAAGTATTGTTATTGAACGAGAAAGAAGCCACTTGGGCGACAAAATGTCTCATTTGAAATGAAGCTGTGTATTATGTCACCTAATAATGCTACGATACATGGTAACTGCTTCTTCAGGAAACTTCTTGGTTACAAATTTCTTCGATTGTTGAAGAGGTATGGTAGTACAGCTGATGAAATGAGGGAAGTTAAACAATTTCTGCGATCCTGAATGAAGCCGTTAGACCCGCCACCTAATTAGCAAGCTCGCAAAGTGCGCACTTCAGCCCCCGGAGCGTAGAGATGTTTGGAACTGTGGTAATGAAGGTGTACTTGTTGCCGGGAAATACTATTGAGACACTTTCGAACAATGTATGGGCACTCATAAACTGTTTTTCCACGATATGCGCCAACCTGTTAAGCTGACTCGGTAGTTTGACAATGAGAGCTGAATTTGGCAGCACTGGATCAAATAGGACTAGCGCATAAGAAGTTTGAAGTGTTTCAAACGTCCAAAATGACAAATTTCAGCTATGTGCTGCAGATTTCTTGAATTCCATCAAAATCGTTTTTTCTTTCTTGTTCAAAAGCGCCATACGGCAAAGATAAATTATGCAACCGTTACTCTTTCCCAGCATTACTTCCAGCCTAACTCCAGTAGAGACTGAGTTCTGGCAAGGTGAACCAGGTAATTATTGAATACTTCAACAGAAATTAGTTCAACAACATGATGTATACCTAATTTCGTTATCGTCGAAGCATTTAGCTGCTATGTTTTTCTCAGATTCTGCTCTTAGAATGAC
Source organism: Haemonchus contortus (assembly GCA_000469685.2). Lineage (NCBI taxonomy): Eukaryota > Metazoa > Nematoda > Chromadorea > Rhabditida > Trichostrongylidae > Haemonchus > Haemonchus contortus. The sequence continues at coordinate 47,297,830 of LS997563.1, read as the reverse complement.
GAAACACATTCTGATGATGCATTTACGAAGCGAGGTAAAACTTCAATGCAAAAGGCTGTGTTCATCTTCATCGAAAATTTTGCACCATACGGCCTTTCTCATTGTAGGTCTAGGTGGCTTGCATCACAGTCTCTTCCAGAATTCCTTTCTTTGGTGTTCAAGTAATAACACTTAAAATGAAATAAACAAAATCAAGCTCGATTTGATATGTTGTTGCTAAGGCTAAGAAACCGATGAAAGGTTTTCCGCAATGCCCGTCAACTATTTGTCGCGGATATTGAGAAGTAAGCCATCTGAGATGAAAATACATCAATTACTGGCAATTTGCCAAAGTGTCCGTGGGAGAAGGGGGAGGTGAGAAGGGGCGGGGGGGTAGAAATAATGCATGAAAATGCAGTAGAGCCAGTGAACGCCTTTATCATCGTTGCTTTCAGAACTCATACTACGCGCTCTGATTGCAAGTGAATTACGATAATGATGAGAAACGAACTTTTTCGGATTTGGACTGGAACAGCTTACAATGAATTGTTGAAGAAAAATCCTTAGCCGTTTTTGATAAAATCTTCTAGAAACTCGAGATGTCAATTATGTTTTTCTCATTAAAGAGAACGTGAGAACATTTCACAGCTGGCAATTTTGCATGTTCCAAGAAGCTAGCAAGTTTGGACTCTGATATGTAGTAATTGGTAAGCGGAATTGCATTCACCTTCTGGCTACAAATTATTTTTCACAGAAAAAAGGGAAATATAGGTTGGAGTTTCCACGAGAAATCAGTAAAAAAGGAAGTAGCAGTCTCAAGGTTGAAAGAAATTCGAAAGCGAGGGCTCACTGTTAGTAAAGGCTCCATGACAAAATGAACAAGTGACCTACAAGAGCTAAAAATAACTGTGTTCATTTGTAATGATTAAAGGTGGCGTGTCTAAAGTTTCTAAAGAATTATACGACATTTTCACACAATAGTGAGGCAAACTAGCTCCATTAAAAGACATGCTTGCCGGTACGAGCAGGGTACAAATCAAACAAATTCTGACCGTATTTCCTCTAGTGTGTTTTGAAGTGAAACCTCACAAATAGGTGATGAAGTACCGATTACCTGCGGAGCTTCTTAGGTGGAAATCGTAAACCAATGCTATTGGTGTTTCTTTAACAGTAAACTAGATTCTCGTCTCTGTGGAACCTGGTGTGCATTAAGACGCTCTTGTGGAACAAATCCTATCTAAGAGCAAGGGTGGAAACCTGTTTCCAGGTAGGTATGAGACATTCAAATCCTATACGGGAAATGACGAGGTTCAACATTATGATCCTCCAAAACAGCAAAGTATTTGCAGACGGTTGTTGAACAGGTTCAGTGAAACATCGGATCCACTCGAATCAAACCTTTATACGTTCAAGTCCGTTCTAAATCCATCTCACTTTGGAGTATTGAGAAACAACGGTGCACTAAATAACTAAAACAGAACAAAGGAGACGTTAACAAAGCCACAGAGCCTTCTGTTTCTGAGATGTGATGAATATGAATGCTTAGGTATATATCAATATCGTCTGAGAGAAATTCCCGAATGGGTTTTTCGATTAAAGCAGCGTACTTTTCGTCGCATTCGATATCCCAGTTTACATTGTTGAATGAAGTTTGCTCGAAAAGTCGAACTTCATTTGCTCGAGTAGCTTCTGGTTTTGACAGGTGACAAATGTTAACGTTTATAGATAGGTTACTGCTAGAAAAACTTAGGCGAATTCTTTTTGAACGTTGGGAGACCTATTAAAATAAATGGTGTGTGAGAAAGTGTCCTGACATACAATTATGAATATTCGGTAGGTGGAGGTGATCGATGTGAGAAACAATGAACAAACCCTGACATATGCATAAATTAGCTGTACCGAAATTTTGATGTCAGAGAGCTCATAATCCAGTGGCAATGAATAGGGCAAAGCATACTATGTACCGTTTTATAACGATTCCCGTTAGTATATTTACCGTTGGGTAACGATTCCCGTTAGTATCAGGACCACCACCTCTCGCGTAGCACTAGGAAACGGTTCCTGTGTGTGTGTGTGGTGTCGTATATACATATATATATATATATATATGCATATATGTGTGTGTATATGCGTGTATGTTGTGTTTATCTCGATTTCACCAATGATGCCCGATTGCATTACTAGAGGGCTATGCATGAATATTTGATGAGTTAGAATTCCAAGCAAAAACAAAACGTCATAGAGAACTCATTGATTCATTTGGCCGTCATAACATGTTCGTAGAAGGGGCTGGAATCAAGAATATTTAATAGCGATCACGAGGCCCATTGCTCCGGCTTCTACCTAAGCCCAGGCTTCGAATGTAACTGCTACAGGATACATTTGTTGGAGTACTTCACCCACCCACGCTGCGTTAGACAATGATAATTTTGTCCATCGAAAATTACCACAATCAGAATGAGATTTGCTCAAAACCGCTAAGCAATTTGCTCAACTGTTCACGAGGTAATCAGTAGTGTAGAACTGCAGATGTAGTGAGAACGATCACAATATATCGTATCGAAATTTTTGCTGGATATTGAGAAGAATATTTCTGAAGCTACAAGAAAATTGAAATTCAATCATGTGATTTCAATAACTAAGGCAAAAGTGATAGGGCTAGGTTTGGAGACATGGTAAGGCTTATAAGTGCCATATTGACATATCTGCCAAGAGCTTTTCGAGTGTTTGTGACCTGTTTCAGTTTGTTTCAAAAAAGTTAGAATATGAGTTCAAGTCTTCCTCAGCCTAATTGATAACAGTAACACTCAATGTCACAATGACGTGATGTCTTTACATTTTTTTCATGTTAAAAGCGTTGTCGGCTCTTTTAAAGCCTTGCATATGTGACAACAAGGTGATTATTTTTGCAGGTTCCTTCGCCTCCAGAGGGAAGTTCTCGTTAAACATCTTGAATTCTGACTGGTAAATGCGACAATGTCTGTTTATCATAGTCCGAAAATAAATAGTTGAAGATGTTCTACATCGCCAAAGTAAAGAAGTGGTTATTCATAGTAGGCAGATTTTTCAATTTCTAGAGCATCATGCATGGTTCCCTGGAAAACCGTCAACCCAAGACTTCATTAGTTGCTCAATTGTACAGGAATAAGAAGAGGCGACGAAAGTACATAAGTTATGAACCGTTCAAGTCGATGGTGCTTCAACCTCTTAAAACCTAGAATGTTTGCTGTGGAACTGGTAGCTCACTTCACTCCTTGAGCAAAAGTGTTGTTTCAAAACTGAAATTTACTGGAGCAATAGTTGTCTCTAAAAGTGGAGGTAGAAAGTCTACTGCGGATATGGCTCCCAAATCGAAGCTCACCATCAGAGCTCGATTTGTTGCGATATATGACTCGACTTGAAGAATGGAAAAAGTGGTTCCTGCCTTTCAGGAGACCCTGCATCGTCTCAAATAGCGAAGGACAAAAACTGCGGGGGTTTGGAAACCTTCTCGATTAGTCGGAGCAGGATCGGATAACAGGACTTGGTACTCGAATTTCTTGTTTATTACTCCTAGTCTCACTCAAGATCGTAAGGAGTAGATATACGAGTCGCTGTAGTACGCCACAGTCGGTTCTACAGCTTTATAGAAGTGGCTAGTATAAAGAAGGCTCGAGATGACGATGATTCATATTTTGAAATGATAAGCGCTTAGATTTGGAACTTACCAATGAAACTCCGATAACCGAAGCCAGAAAAAAATTAAAAACGACATTATTGAATTACCGCGATGAAAGAACATTGCCCGCGACACGTCGTTGTAAGGATACATGTGACTAATTTCACAAACAAAAACCCTAAGTGCCATAAAAATCGGCTAAAACATCAGTATGGAAGAACGAACGCGGGCGCATGTCAGAAACATTCGCTCAATAGTAAACTAAACATGATGCTAGTCACAAACAGCATATAGGCGAAATATTTTCATCAGGAGAAAGACTTGGCTGAGAGAGAGACCAAGCCTGCATAGTCTTTGAGGACACTCTAGCAGGTATGGAGCTCTTGGGGATATATCTCGATTGAAGAGATGCTACAAAATGAAAAGCAAAAATTGTCAAACATAAGACGAGGAAACGGGTGGGGCAATTGCTGTGAGCGAAGAAAAGCCGAAGATTCTGAGAAGAGATGGGAAAAATGAATCTCTTTCAATACTGAAGAGGAATCAGTGTACAGGGACAAACCTGATAGAATAAATAAAGATCAAGCAGGAGAGAAAAGGGCCCTAATGTTCAACAAGAAGAAGAATACGGTGTCCTGAAAGAAGGGCATTTCGAAAAGCAGTAAATTTCCAGTTTAACTGAAGTTTTGGACTGTGTCTTCGACATTCTTCCTTTTCACCCCCTTCAGCTTCATTTTCACGTTATCTTTAAATTTTTTTCTTACATGGGCACAGCCGCACCCATTCCCTGCTCTCCCCAACTACTCTTTCGCTTCTTCGCAGCAGTAAGCTGTAGGATGGAACTTGAACCCTGACAAAAGCAGACAGCTCATCCGGAGTAGTGGATAGTGGTGGTGAAACATGTGAATTGTCAAAACAAGAAACCATACAACGTCGAAATGAACAAGTAGGACCCCGCCCTTGCCAGACGGTTTATGATCCTATATTCACTCACCATGTAGGTAATTGAAACTTATTTTTGCAGGAAGCCGGTCTAAACGGAATTTTCCTTTCCAGACAAACAAATCACCCAAGCAGTAGCCGCAGCGAATGCATACGAAGCGACACTTAATTTAATGACTAATTAACCATGGAGCCTCTACACAACATCGCATTCTTATCATTAGGAAAAGAGCCACAGCAGTGAGGCCTTGCTCTGAATAGCTGAACATGAGACCATGCAGCAACAACAACCCTTGCATTTTATAAACAACAAGACAGAGCTCTTCACATGGAAAGATTTTTTGGGGGAAGGTTTTTTTAGGTTCTTCTTCGGGGTTCCGAGGGTTTCTTGAGGGAATATGAATTTGCTTCGAAATTCACTGGCCTTAGCTTCTGTTCACGTAATATGTATTGCCGTATTCATTGCCCCTGGATTATGAGCTCTCTGAAATCAAAATCCTTCACAGCTCCTTCCTGCAAAGGAGCTGTGAAGGATTTTGTCAGCGAGGTGCAAGACTTCATTGTTTCTCACACACATCGATCACCTCCTCCTACCAAATATTCGTAACGGTATGTCAGGACACTTTCACACACACCATTTATTTATTTATGTATTTATGCTCCCAATGGACTCGCTCGCATAGCGCATTACTAAAACATCACTATTAAAAATGGAACACACTAGACTGCCATACATAGAATACAAAGATATGACGTGTGCTGCAATGCCATTGGTGTCTCAATCATCCAGGTGGGCCAGCCTGAACATATCCCCAGATAATCACTAGTACGTTTGCACATTTGTATTTATTTAAATTACGGTCTATCATAAGGAATCAAGAGTAATTTTTCGTTAGTTGAAGGATAGCTCCAAGCCTCATTGCAAGCTTCCGCAATGCCGAAGTGAAAAATTCCAGTTGGAGCTGTTGAATTGTACTTTGGTATTTTGTTGAGCAGTTCTGATTGGTTACATTCAACAAACACCGTAGTTTCATTTCCGGCAGAGCCCATTTCATGCTTGGAAAAAATTGGCTCCGACTCTGCCCATTCAAGGAAGGAACTGCTCTTTTGTTGACAAATGGACTGGAACACGTTTCCTGTCTGTTGGGGGATAATGGGCAATTTCCTCTGCAATTTTCCCAAATAGTCGAACCTCCTCCAAACACTTAGGAAGTGAACAATGGTTTTTCCATTTTCGTTTGAGAAAAGCAAAAACCACTATTCACTTTCTGCGTGTTCATTCACCTAAGTATAAAATTCTTTCTGCATTGTCTTAGGAGGGGAGTGGGAAGAAATCGAGGGTTGAACATTTCAGTTTTGGAGGATAATATTACAAAAGTTCTGGGCTCAGTTCCAAAACTATGATGAACCCTTTCAAAATGGGTGAGGTATTCAACTTGCGATTCGTAGAGATAGAGGAGAACCATGAACTGTGCTTGAAGAGCTAGACTAACAGAAACACCGAATTCTCCTACGAGAACACTGTTTGAGTTTGGAACGGACTAGGGAATTCGTTTTTTGAAATACGGTCAACCTTAAATACACAAAAAGCATAACGCTTTCGCCTTTTCAAAGTTATAGTAATGGTTATAATTCATTATACTTTATAAAGTGAAATGGGAGACCTCAGCTATGGCGAGCTACACCAAAAAAAAACAAGAATGGAGAGTAGTTACTAGGGTTTCTACAACTGTAATGAGTTGTGCTAGTTCACAAAACTATACAGTAGCGCTCAAAAGTATTCGGCCAACTTTAACTTGCCATAACTTTTTTCCCAGTGGAGCAAATCACATGAAATTTTGATATGTTTAGCTGAAGGATATTCTACACTGTCCAAACTACTTGGCTGCAAAACAGTCATATCCACATACTAGTGGGGAGGCGTTTGTAGACTGTGCTGAAAGCAAGTTTGTGATGTCTGCAGTTATTCTGATCTTGTGTAGGTTTTTCTTCTCTTCTGGGTTCGACATTAGTGCTCGTACACTTAAGACATGGCAAAAAGGAAGGGACTCTTAGAAGGACCACCATTCGTATTTCTAGTTCATTTTTTGTTCAAGCCCTTTTGGATATCTGGAAAATGATAAAGTTGCAGGTTAATAGTGGTAAATATTCACAGTACACCAATGCTACACATATTGAAATTTCGCTTGATTAGACCCAGTAGGAAAGGAGTTATGACCTAAAGTTACAACTACAAGAAGCATTTCGCCGAATACTTTTGAGCGCTACTGTATGCACTCCCCTTCTCCCATTGTAAACATTTCCATTGGAAACGATTTGCCCCCTTCCTTCCCATCTACTTCTCACAGCATGACGACGAGATTGGTGACATCCACCTCTGCTTGCCCCTGTCGTTTATTATGATTCCAATTGCTTTGAATTAAAGCTTAGACCTAACCCACTTATTTCCTCATCAGTAAGGACTCAAATATCTTGAAGGAGAAGCTCCCGTATCACTGCTCAATACTTTATTCCTTGTTATTTTTTATTTTTTGCTTTTCCACTCGTTTTTAATCCAGCCACATCTTGAACTAATCATACTGCTCGAAGGTCATCCTTTCTTGGATCAACTCTTTATCGCCTAATTGCTCCAAAGCCGCGATGGCAGAATTGCCGTCGCGTCTAATGCTTTGTGTGCAACTGTAGCCCAGCATTTATTCATTAACCTTATTTACGGTGCTATCTATAAATTGAGCCTGCGAAATGAGGTAAGCAAACCAGCCCGTTTGGCCCTTCTGCTGGATGCATTTGCTTGTTCTGCGATTCTGTTTAAGGGTCTCATAATCCCACTCAGGGAAGGTACGTGGGGAGTCGCTCCTAAGTCCCAGGTGGAAAATACTTCTTTGCTTATATGTGGAAGACATTGAGCGAATATATGAATCAATTGTTAGAGCACACCATACTGTCACAGTTGCACGGCAGCCCTATGTACACCGTGTGAAGAACTCCCAGCTGGGATTTAGAAGCGACTCCCCACGCACTTTCCCTGAAGGTAATTATGAGACTCTTAAGCAGAATCGCAGAATAAGCAAATGCATCCAGCAGAAGGGCCAAACGGGCTGGTTTGCTTACCTCTTGCGAAATTCGCTGTGGGACCGCAATACCACAACCCGCGCTCACGTGCTTAGTTGCAGCTGGCCTAAATTTAAAAGTGAAATGAAAGCCACCAGGATGGGGAAAGGATGAAAGGAAAGGAGAGCAAAACACCTAACACCTTCCTTTGAATGTACACAAAAGGGAAGGTGTTGGGTGAGGGGCTTCACTCGACTGATTGAGCCAAAGGCAGGTCTGTTATAAGAGCTCCTTTGAAGAAACTATTCGCTTTAAATTGGAACTTTAGGCATTGCGCCCTAGTTGAGAAATCGTTTGTGCGTGTGCGGACAGATTTGTTCCTTTTAGGAGTTATCACTGATTATGAATCTTCCTCTAAAGCAACTAGGGTGTGGGTTGTGCTACCCCGGGAGTCATCATCGAGTGCGGGAAGGTTACGTGACTACTTGAACTTTCTCTGCGTCCCTGACGGCAAGAAGCTAGAGCGCAGAGAAAAACACCCCGGGTGAAGCCTACGGCGGTGGTAGTGAGGGTCCCATTGGACAGGCGAGCACAACACTCAAGGAACACATCAAACGGGAGTGCACCAGACGAGGGCAGAAAAATGACGCATTCGGCAAATTTAAAGGAACCGAGTTCAAGTAGTCCGTAGGCCGGGAGAGTCTCCCCAAGGAAATGTTTGTCTTCGTCGTGGGTCAGATAAGTGACGCTGAAGCGCAGTATTTCGCGCCTCCAGTACCGTCTGCCCAATGTTAGATTGGTATCCGAAGTTCGTCTTTTCGATTAAATGAGCCGAAATTTGGAGAAAGTGTGGATTTTTGTCCTCGGGAAACTTTTTAACAAAGTGAACGGAAGCCTCAATGAAGTAGCAGATGTTACGATGTTCAACTAAATGCACTTGGAGGGTTGTGGAAATTTTGAACATCGAGCATACAGTTATCGCGCACCCAAATACAAAGTAACCTTAGCAAATTAAATATCACCACGCTGCTTTCAGGTCGTAATTAAGTGTGTGAAAAAACAAATGAAGGGGGTAAAAGGTCCCCGTCACCAACACTGATGTACATTTGGTAGATATACTTTACTCCAAGTCACCGCATCGAAGCATTTCAGTTCGTAGCAGCGTCTATTTCAACCTTTACACGTGGTATACACATGATTCTTGTTCGAAAACAACTTTTCGCTCTAAGCGCCGAGCTTCCTTACTATTGCTGTCATAATTCATCTTCAACACTTCATATTTTATGCGCTAATGAAAGATATGGACAACATAATGGACAACACTTTTCGTACCTAGGCGAGAAATGGCCCTTCTGCGCGAAGGCTCGTAAACCGATTTTAAGGCAGGTAACCAGGATGGGTGCGTGAAGACCGGGTGATTTACCCTTTTAAAAGCAGTACGACAAAGGTGGTTCAGAACGTTTATTGTGGGATAGAGATATGAGCGTGGGCGGGTTGACCGTTCCCAACGCTTAGCAAAAGCAAGTATGATAGAAGTGATAATCCAGCAAGCACGAGCTTAATCCCACCGCGCCCCGCCCCACTTGATAGCGGAGGTATGGCGCTTACGTAATAGTACGGGGTCGTCGACGACGACAGCAGGGCTCGTTAAAAAATTAAGAGCAAAGCGAGCAGAAGGTGCACGATTACAACTGCAATACCTGACAGCATTCAATTTAGGATGAAAATTGAGAGCTATGAACAAAAATGAAACATAAAATAAATTTAATATCACGCATAACAAGCGCCATGGCGGCACCCCACTCCCACGACAGGAACAGCAGAATGAACAAAGAATAAAATGCAATAGGATATGAAATAATATACAAATCAGGCGAAGAACTGCTCACTAGTTGCTCACAGAAATAATTCCGGTTTCCTTCTCAAATCGCACCGGGATCGTGTTGCAACATGCTCACGATAACTGGTGTAAATCTAGAAAGAAAACCTGCTTACTAAAGCCTCAACTGCTTCATAGCAACGAATTCAGCAATATAAATAAATTGGCAGTTGGTTGCAGCAGTTGAATAAAATCAGAGCAATACTTGACGAATCCGCCAGCAGAAATCAGGGGAATGAGCGCTCAGTCGAATAATATAGTGAGTAACGGAAAGTTGACCAGGTGCCCCAGCGCAATTTTAGGGGTACGTTCATCCCCCTCCCAGGGTAGGGAGGCCTCCCCTCCCAGGGTGGGGAGTCAATGGGGTCGGGCTTCTCTGAGTTCTCGCTAAGGTAATGTCGCAGAGACAAACGTCACATGATTACCAAGGGCTGTCGATCTTCACCTGTTTATAGGAAAATACTTAGCTCCATTGGGATTATCCTGAAACAGAACAAAGGCAAAAACCCCATTTGAACATTCACGCCCTTCGCAAACATTTCCTTGGGGAGACTCTACCCTTCCCTACCGCCCAAGGAGAATAACTTAAACCGCACTGTCGCGCTCCCGTTCCCCCCAGTCTTTAACCATTGTGCTTGAGAAGAACTTAAACAACATAATCAGACAAACCCTACGTGCGGGCGGTTGCGTCGCGGCATAGCACTATAGCACGTTATTTTGGGGTGTCTAGGCACTGCGGGAAGGCCCTGATGACAGGAGAGTTCCTATTTTGTAACCCTGCTTATTGATGATTGCGTAGCGCATTCAAGCACGCTATCTAAGATGACTACTAATTGTAAGAAGTAATTGTCTACGATCAATGGGCTGTTAGTTAAGTATACATGTCTCTTTTCCTGCATGTTTTCTCGTTCACATTACTTCCAAGACCACTGATGGGTAGTCATCCTCTTCTAGTGACTACTGAACACTGTTTGGTTCGTTGTTTCTTGCATGCTCCCTGGTTTGTGTTCCTTCTGAGACAACTGCTGAGTAATTACCTTGATTGATCTAGAGTGCTGAACCCTGATTTAGGGGTATGACAACTTCTGTAGAGTTGAGTATATTTCGACCCTCGGTGCGCGACGATCTTAATTAAGTGTGAAGGCTGCATTTTCACCGTGCTGTTTACATATCTCTTTCGAGCGAGTAAAAAATTAAAAACTGAAGAGAATGGCAACAATAAGAAGGTAAAACATCTTGAAAAAAATTATGAACTTGAAAAGTTCAAATAATGCTCGTTAGAAACATTGTTTTGTGCACAGGTGAAATGTGGAATGCGGAACGAAGCGGAAATTCCATAGAGCTATGGATCGCGACTTTACAGTTTTTTTTATTTTGTACAAAATCAACACTCTTAGCCAATTATAGGCGAAGTTTTCTACTGAGGAGCTGCTGAGAAACTTGATTACTGGAGCTTTGGTTTTTCACAGCTGTTATTCTCTTCAATAACGTTGACTTGCCGCATATCGATATGCGGGCAGCGCAACGGTCATGGAGATTCCACACCTAGTTAAAATCGCCGTGCGCCCTCATGCCTTGCCTTTGTTTCATTCTCCATCTAATCAGCTTCTCTGTTTTTTGCACAGCCGCTGACGATTACATACAACGTGTGGATGTTATTGAGACCTCTCCTTGGCATGAACATCGTCATCCGTACCCTCTTTTAATTTTATGAATCAGTCGGCATATAGAAGTTGGCATAATCCTAAATCAGGATTCAGCACTCTATATCAATCAAGGTAATTACTAAGCAGTTGTCTCAGAAGAAACACAAACCAAGAAGCATGCAGCAGAAATAGGAACACATAATCAAACAGCGTTCAGTAGTCATTCACTGTGAGAGGGTAACTACCTACAAGGGTTTCGGAAGAAACATGAACGAGTAAACATGCAGGAAAAGAGACATACATTATATCAGATTACAGGTTCATGACGCCTATAACTGATCACGTAGCGGGACGTGAGTTCATGAGTGGGGACACTGAACACAGGGTATATACGTATTTTATTCCTTATATAAATATACTAAACTATAACATGACTGGGTGACGGGGAGGCCAGGACAAGTCGGCCATAGCCGATACGACGGGCGCTACTCGCGAGGCTAGGCGAGTGAGACGATAGCAGCGACAGCAGCAGACCGGTGGTCGGTAGACAGCCACTTTTATAGTTGTCCGTAGAACGTCGCACGGCGTGATTGATGAGCATCCTCGTCCAGGCGGTCAGGTGCCGAGGATACGACATCTCCATTTCTTACAGTAAGCTCGTCCTCGAGCTTTGTTGGATCGTTTGAGGGTTCGCCACACCTCTGAGAAGGAGGCTCGTCCTCGAGCTGAAAATAAAATTAGGTGCAAGATAAACGAACAACATAGTGTTGCCGATCATGTGGTTAACCTACGAGTTATTCTTATACACTATGATAATTACTATTGATCTCATAACATGGTGAGGCTAGTTCTACGAGTCATACAATTACTCCCTAATTGAATGAAATAAAATTACATCGAATTGGGGCATGATAGAACTTATCACATTTCAGGTTAAAGATGGTGTGTTGCAGTTCAAGTCTACGATAATAACAATACCAAACCGAGTTATCTAACTACTTTCGGATTGGTATATGAACGATGATAAGTGTATCAGTCTACATATACTGGGGTGTGACTGATAAACGAACATGATTGAAATACTATGAGCGAATACTAGTCTTATCGAGAGCGACTAGTATAAGGGCGTGTATTATTGCTATTATTTTTATTTTTTTTTGTTAAGAAAGGTGGGGTAAACGCTGCTTGTGGGCTCTTTGAACCGCCTATTCAAAGAGTTTCAAATGGATCGCGACATTGCGTTGAAAATTGAGAAAACGAATTCAAACTGACCCTTGGAAGCTGCTTGTTTTGGTTAACAGGTTCCTGTCAACTTTACCTTTTTACAGATTATTGGCGTTATTGCGTCTTTTCTCTTGAAGACGGTTCGAACGCCTGATTGGTGGCTGTTCTCTAACAGCTGATGCTTCTTCGATTGCTGGCTCCATCGGTCGATTTGGTGCATCAGATATGGAAGTATTGGCTGATTTGGAACGTGCAGAGTTAAGTTTGAGACGGTCAATATGAACAAGTTGTCGCTTTTGGCGACCTAGAAGGTTAGTAATTGCGATGTTAGGACGGTCGATTATTTGGACCACGAAAGGGCCTTTCCATCGCTTTGTCAGTTTTGGACGAACGGTGTCGTCGTGCAAAAGTACTAAGTCGCCTATGGAAATGTCCGTGGTGTAGACCTTGTTCTGAAGATCATATCCTGTCTTGTATTGTGCTGTTTTAGTCGCGATTTCGTTTCCCACCGTTATGATGATGTTTTGCAGACCGACTGCAAACTGGTCTGCAAAGTCATCCGAAGCAAACACTGGACGTGGAGGAAGTTCGTGTAGGATATCGCTCCAAGTGATAGGGCACCTGCCGTGTACTACGAAGAATGGGCTGTATCCTGTTGTTGTATTGATACTGGAATTGTAAGCAAATACGACTGGTTGTAGGAAATCAGACCACAATTTTCTAGCATTGGAACAGTATGCCGTCAGTGAGTCAGTGACGACTTTAACTAATCGTTCTACTTGCTTTGTGATTGTAACTGGTAGTAAAGTTGTTTGATATTCCCAGTGTTTTATTAATCTTTGCAAAAATTTCGCTAGTGTAATTCGAACCACGGTCCGAGACCAGTTCTCTCGGTATACCATGTTTCGAAATGAGGTCATTAATCAGTGCTTTGATTACTGACTCCGTTGTTTGGTCTACTAGCGGTGTGCAAACTATGAATTTGCTAAACGCGCACACTGACATAGATATGAATTTACTTCCATCTGTGCATTGTGGTAAAGGTCCGATTACGTCCGTGTGAACCCGCTCAAATGGCCTTTGCGGAGTGGGAAAAAGTCCCATCTCTTCCCGGATAATGTGCTTTGAAGGAGTTTTTACTTTTTGGCACAAAGGGCACGTGTTTATGTACGTTGTGACATCCTGATACAGATTGGGCCAATAGTATTTTTCTTTAATTGTTTTATAAGTTTTATTGATTCCAAAGTGGGACCCTAGCAGTGGGTTTTCGTGAAACAAAGCAATTATCTCGGATTGCATCTCGGCTTTTGGTATGAGCAGTTTCGCTTGGTCATGTATAGTATAGTATAATGACCCATTGCGTAAAGAATAATGCTGCATGGTGTCCTCGAATTGCCGAGGAGGTTCTGCAACTTCTTGCTTGAGAAACTTTAATATCGGACCGTACTTAGAGTTTCTCTGGCTCTCTTGGATTTCCTCCACAGAGGGTAAGGAGCGCGCATTAATTTGGTTCACGCTCGGTAAGGGATAACGGCTGAGGTAATCACAAAAAGTGTTGTGCTTACCTGCACGGTATACGATTGTAATATCGTACGATTGGATGCTTATTTGATACTTAGCTAAGCGTCCGATCAAATCTGATCGATGCATCAATGATTTGAGCGGTGCGTGGTCCGTTACCAGCGTTATGCGTGCATTTGCTACATACGGGTAGAAGTGCTTAAGCGCAAATACTATTGCTAAAGCTTCTAACTCGATGACTGCGTAATTTCTCTCGTGTTTGTTGAGAGATCTACTCGCGTACGCTATAGGGTGTTCTCCTAATGTTTTTGGATTCTCCTGCAGCAGACATGCACCCAATCCTATGATAGATGCATCTGTATGGATTATGTAGGGTTGTCCAAAAATAGGAGATACTAAGAGTGGTGCTTCCATTAAAGCTTGTTTAAGGGCTAAAAATGCCTTTTCCTGGTGCTCTGTCCAGGAAAATGGTGTGTCTTTAACCATTAAATTATTGAGGGGCGTAGCGATGATCGAAAAACGCGGTATTAGCGTCGGAAATATGATGCCGCTCCCAAGAAAGATTTGACTGCCTTCACGTTTTCTGGACGCGGAATATTGGCTATACTCGCTACCTTATTTGGGTTCGGGCGAGTGCCGTTCTTGCTTATAAGGACACCTAGGTACTGGGATAGGGATTCTCGCTCGGGATCCAGCCGATTTTGCGAGAACCCTCTATAGTGCGTTGCCTTGATAGATACGAGTTGTGTCCTGATGAGTAAAACAAATCTTTCTGGAGATTTACGCCTATTACCGTAATCCCGACAATAGGATTGGCAATAAACAGCCGGCGAGAGGCTGCTAGTTATTGATGGTCGCCACTGTTGTTACATTGCCTAGGTCACTCCCTGATGCTCTAACTTTTGCTGACCTGCGATGACCGATCGTAAAAGATCGTTGACTTCGTGGACAGCTGCTGAGCGGCGGCTAGTGAACAAAGCTTAATTGCAAAGTGGTGACCCGAGATCTCGCCTCGAGATAAACGATCTCTATAGGATACGAAGTGATTAATAGCCCTCTTTATGACCTGCTCACTATATGTGGTTCTCGAACACTGCGAGCCGTCCACCCTATCCTACAATAATGGAAAGCGAGATTAGCTACTTCTCGTGTTATATGCGCATATCGAGCAGCCAGTCATGCCAGTTCCTGGAGGGATGGAAGGGTGGCAGAGGAGCTCTTCAATTTTGACGTCATAATGGCGAACGAGTCCTTATATGATAATTTATATCGGCGTAAAGAAAAAAGAAAAAAGAAGAAAGAAAGAAAAAAGAAGGAAAAGAAATGTGAAAGAAAAAAGAATTATCATTAGCTAGAATTTGCACAGTCTCCCTACCTTCTGGGCTAGTTCCTAGACCAGAAGTTTTAACATAGGGTCGTGTTCATGCAGAACAATGATTTGCGGTCATTGTCTGCCTTCTATAGGAAACATAAAATAACTTCTATCATCCTTACTATATATAAACCACAAATGTCCGTTTTTCTGTATGTTTGTATGTCCGTATCAATGTAACTATCTTATCACTATCACTGTATCTAGGGCGTCGAAACACGTGGAACAGCTCAGTCAGGTTGGAACAAGTGGGGACTGGGGATGAACAAGTGGAAAATGAGCCAACCTCCTTGGGTACACGTGACCTAAGCTAATCTCCGCCCACCAGGGGCGGGGCCTGCAAGAATAGTGTAGTTCGCATTAAATCTGTAACTCCTTTGCTCCTGAGCGTAGAGTACTCAAATTTGGCAGAGATGTAGGTGGCAAGATGGGAAACCAATGGTGGGTGACAGGTGTAGACTCCTCCTACTGGGGGGCGGAACTTCCTCAAAAACAGTCAAATTGGACCTGGGTCGTTCAAATTTGGTAGAGATGTAGGTGGCTAGATGGGAAACCAATGGTGGGTGACAGGTGTAGACTCCTCCTACTGGGGGGCGGAACTTCCTCAAAAACAGTCAAATTGGACCTGGGTCGTTCAAATTTGGCAGACATGTAGGTCGCGTCTGTCTGTCGGTCCGTCCGTCTGTCTGTTTGAAATTCATAACTCCTGTCCCCGTGGACCTAGGACGTTCAAATTCGATGGGAGCACAGGCGGCAGGATGGGAACATATATGGTGGGTGGCAGAACCGGACTCCGCCCACAGGGGGCGGGGTTTGTGTGAAATAAATGTTTCAGAGGAAAATCATAACCCGTGTCCCTGTGAACCTAGAGAGTTAAAATTTATCAGAAAGTACCCGAGGCAGGGTGGAAACACTAATGGTGGGTGGCAGGATCGGGCCACAGGGGGCAGGTTTTGCGCCAGAATTATCAATTTGGCTCTATGGCGCTCAAACTTGGTAGGAAGACAGTATCGAGCATTTATGGTGGGTGGTAGAACCGGACTCCGCCCACTGGGGCACGGGGTTTGTGCGAAATAAATGCCTGAGCGAAAATCCATTATTCCTGATCCCGTGGACTTGGAGAGCAAAATCAGTAGGAATAGAGGGGGGATGATAGGAGCATTGACGACAGAAAAGGCCTCAGAGAACAAGATCCAATCACCAATCGAATCCTAGCGCCTCTGTTATTCACGATCTGGCTTTGATTCTTTGATATGTTTCGTTCGACAAGAAGGGTAAGTGCACAGATAGGGACCGATTATGTAATTTGGTTCACTTCTTGCTTACGACCGCTACCCAGCGTAATTGTGATTCAATGAAGGATCAGGGTTTCTCTCTGCTTTGATATCATTCATGGCAAAACTTATCCGACCGCTAACAATCTTGGATTCTCACCTAATGTATCTGTAGAGAAAAGGAGCTACATTCATGGAGACATTTGATAATGGTAATATTATGGCTCGACAACATTTATGAGGACCATTCAAGGCTTTGAATGCACTACCAGTTAAATCTTAATGGGTCATTATTTTTAAAATCAACAGCGACAGATCGAGACAGACAGATTCTAATCAAAGGCATAGGCATCGGCACATTTTGAATATCTTTTGCATGCCCTATTTCCAAAAAGTATCATTCGTTCCAAAGAAGGAGAGTGCTGTTTGCCGTCTATCACAACTCTATCATAAGAAGGAGGGAAGCCCGGTGTTAGCCGAGCGGTCCGACTGTCTCTATAATTAAAACGGTAACTTTGTGTGCCTTTTTGCATGCCCATTTGTGGGTCCTTCCGAAAGTCACTTGGGCACGACGAATAG
Organism: Haemonchus contortus; assembly: GCA_000469685.2. Taxonomy (NCBI): domain Eukaryota; kingdom Metazoa; phylum Nematoda; class Chromadorea; order Rhabditida; family Trichostrongylidae; genus Haemonchus; species Haemonchus contortus. Next base: position 47,280,705 of record LS997563.1, on the reverse strand, counting down.
TGTGAATGTCAAATGAGCGCGGTGAGGAAACACTTATGAAATGGAAAGACGACGTCAATGCTCTTTATATTGGTCCGTTGATTAATATCCAGACTATTTATGACGTCACAGACTAAAAATCACAACTCGCCTTAGGACAATCAAACACCTAGGAACTCGAGAAGGTCAGAATGGAAACAATTCCACGACCACCTATTAGTGTTAGGAGAACAACACCCACAAAGCGGCATCAGATCGTTCAAATTGGGAATATCACCTAATGGAGAAACGGTTATGAAAAGGGAAGTCACCCTACACTGTTCATATTGGTCCTCTAACAAGTCGTAGGTAAGCGGTAGTGGGCATATGGTGCACGCATTAGCGTGCGTAGCAAAACTGGTATATACAAAAGAAAATCTGAGGGTGAAGCGTATTTTTTTTGTTTTATCATATTTTTCTAGAGTACTTCTTCCATAACACCGAATCTACTCTAATTTGACATAATCAATTAAGAAAGCTTGAAATAACCTAGGGATTGACATTCGACCTTGCACTACCGTGCTCCGTCGGAAATAATACGACCAATGAACGCACTAGGACCAGCAACAAGACGTTAATCTCGAAGCTGTCCTCGGGGAAAATTAGTACATACTTACTCCTCATCATCCTTTTTTGGTTTATTTTTATTTTTTTTAATACCCGGGTGGGTGGATGCCCTAGGTTTGTTCGAAACTGGGACGAAAACAAAAGACAAAATGCTAAACAAATGGCGTTCATAATCAGTAGCATTATCAACACCTTAAGGCTACCCAACTAAGGGTTATACGTTGAAATGTGGGTGGGCCGTGATATAAGGGAGCTCGTTGCCAGGACCATGTTGAACTAACAGCTCTAATGGAATAAACTGCAAAAGGTGCTCTGGATGCACACCAATTTGCACAAGAAAAGACTGTGCTCTGGATGCACACAGTATTTCTTACCCATAGACATTTAGAGGCGGAACGTACTACTGTACCGCTACCCGTGATGAAGAGATTGTGACGTGCCGAGGGACCGGTTTCGAGAGACGTCCTCTTCATAAGTATCACCTGTATCACCTGTCGTCCCGTTGATCATCGACTTCCTCGAGCGGGCTCCAGTAACGTCTCCATTCGTCCCTGTCACGAGCCAGAGTGGTCCAGTGAATCGTTCTCGCTTCAGGGACACGAGGTTCAACATTCCTTTCGTTCAGAGCTTTCGTGAAGAAGTCTGACTATCTCGTTGGCGGCCTTCCTGGAGTTCGTTTGATGTCCCGAGGGATCCAGTCAGTAACCGCCCTGGTCCAACGGTCATCATTATATCGCATAACGTGTTCGGCCCACCTGATCTTCGATTTCTTGGCATAATCAACGGCAACCCTGATCTTCGTTCGGTGACGGAGCTCGGAACTCCGGATTCCCTTCTGCACTTGCGTGTATAGGGAAATTCCGAGCATCGTCCTTTCCAAACCGCGTTGAATAACGCTGACAGCATGCTCATCCTGCTTTCGTAGAGTCCAGGTCTCCGAGGCTTACGTCAAAGCAGGAAGGACAGCAGTGTCGAAAAGGTGAGCGCGGAGCCGGATGTTCTTTGTCTTCTTCACTACTCCCTCGATATTCTTAAATGCTCCCCACGCGGCGCGTTTCCTTCTGCACAGCTCTGGAGCTAGGTCGTTCATCATGTTGACTTCCCGACCTAGATACACATAACTAGAGCATTCGGAGATATTCGTTCCGTTTAACGTGAAAGGAGCATCAGGTACCAGTCCGTTTCTCATGAACATCGTCTTCGTTAGGTTCAGCCTCAAGCCGATCTTTCCACAAGCACTATCAACTCATAAGTATATACTTTTAAAATAGTCGACTTATCTGACATCGCAGAGTCCATTGTCCATGTCCTGAGCCGTCCATTGTTCATCCATTACCGATGTAGTGGAATACAGTCGGACAGTCATGTGAATACAGAGGGAAGTGGGTGTTAGGGTAAGGGGGGTAGAAGGGGGTGTACACAGCCTTCTAACCTCGGTACCCTTAGTGGAGGGGAGATACTTTATTCTGAGAAAAAAGAAAATTCCCGTTTTCACCCTGAAAAGTGACAAAAATCCCCACATGAAAGAATCTCACTGGGACCTCCATATCAGATTACAGGTTCATGACGCCTATAACTGATCGCGTAGCGGGACGTGAGTTCATGAGTGGGCACACTGAACACAGGGTATATACAAATTTTATTCCTTATATAAATACCAGTTGAGCTGGGCACGGTATCGTGCGCGTTTTATGACCTACGATGAAAGGACTCCCTCAGAGATAACTCTGAGCGGATGTATTTTAGTAGCTCAGAAGTGGAGTCCATCAACAGTGGATTAATAACGACTTTTTTGCAATAATCGGATCGCTTCTCCTTCAAATCGTAAAAATAGCCCGTCGCCTACGTTTCCTGCAAGTTTGTATGCCCTGGTACAGCTGAACGGGGGGGGGGGGGGGGGGTGAATACTTCGTGAGCGCCTCACCCATCATGAATTTAGTTCGGTTCAACTTATTTGTTCAAAAAAGCACTTGGATTGCGCACGCTAATGCGTGCACCATATGCCCACTACCGCTTACCTACGACTTGTTAGAGGACCAATATGAACAGTGTCGGTTGACTTCCCTTTTCATAACCGTTTCTCCATTAGGTGGTATTCCCCAATTTGAACGATCTGATGCCGCTTTGTGGGTGTTGTTCTCCTAACACTAATAGGTGGTCGTGAAGTTGTTTCCATTCTGACCTTCTCGAGTTCCTAGGTGTTTTATTGTCCTGAGGCGAGTTGTAATTTTTAGTCTGTGACGTCATAAATAGTTTGGATATTAATCAACGGGCCAATATAAAGAGCCTTGACGTCGTCTTTCTATTTCATAACTGTTTCCTCACCGCGCTCATTTGACATTCACACTGTTCGTCGTGCCCACGTGACTTTCGGAAGGACCCACAAACGGGCATGCAAAAAGATACGCAAAATTACCGTTTTAACTGTAGAGACAGTCAGACCGCCCAGCTAACACCGGGCTTCTCTCCTTCTTATGATAGAGTTATGATAGACGGCAAACAGCACTCTCCTTCTTTGGAACGAATGATACTTTTTGGAAATAGGGCTGCAAAAGTTATTCAAAATGTGCCGATGCCTATGCCTTTGATTAGAATCTGTCTGCCTCGATCCGTCGCTGTTGATTTTAAAAATAATGACCCATTAAGATTTGACTGGTAGTGCATTCAAAGCCTTGAATGGTCCTCATAAATGTTGTCGAGCCATAATATTACCATTATCAAATGTCTCCATGAATGTAGCTCCTTTTCTCTACAGATACATTAAATGAGAATCCAAGATTGTTAGCGGTCGGATAAGTTTTGCCATGAATGATATCAAAGCAGAGAGAAACCCTGATCCTTCATTGAATCACAATTACGCTGGGTAGCGGTCGTAAGCAAGAAGTGAACCAAATTACATAATCGGTCCCTATCTGTGCACTTACCCTTCTTGTCGAACGAAACATATCAAAGAATCAATGCTAGATCGTGAATAACAAAGGCGCTAGGATTCGATTGGTGATTGGATCTTGTTCTCTAAGGCCTCTTCTATCGTCAGTGCTCCTATCATCCCCCTCTACTCCTACTGATTTTGCTCTCCAAGTCCACGGGATCAGGAGTGATGGATTTTCGCTCAGGCATTTATTTCGCACAAATCCCGCCTTCAGTGAACAGGGTCCGGTCCTATCTCCTACCATAAGTGGTCCCATCCTGCCGCCTATACTCCTGCAAAGTTTGAACACCCTAGGTCCAAATTAATAATTTTGGCACAAACCCCGCCCCCTTTGGCCCGATCCTGCCACTCACCATTAGTGTTCCCACCCTGCCTCGAGTACTTCCTAATAAATTTTAACTCTCTAGGTTCACAGGGACACGGGTTATGATTTTCCCTTGAAACATTTATTTCACATAAACCCCGCCCCTGTGAGGCGGGGTCCGGTCCTGCCGCCACCATATGTGTTCCCATCCTGCCGCCTGTGCTTCTATCAAATTTGAACGTCCTAGGTCCACGGGGACAGGAGTTATGAATTTCAAACAGACAGACGGACGGACCGACAGACAGACGCGACCTACATGTCTGCCAAATTTGAACGACCCAGGTCCAATTTGACTGTTTTTGAGGAAGTTCCGCCCCCAGTGAGCGGAGTCTACACCTGTCACCTACCACTGGTTTCCCATCTCGTCACCTACATCTCTGCCAAATTTGAGTACTCTACGCTCAGGAGCAAAGGAGTCACAGATTAACCGTGAACTACACTATTCTTGCAAGCCCCGCCCCTAGTGAGCAGAGCCTAGCCTAGATCACGTGTACCCAAGGAGTTTGGCTCATTTTTCACTTGTTCATCCCCAGTCCCCACTTGTTCCTACCTGTCTGAGCAGTTCCACGTGTTTCGACGCCCTAGATATAGTGATAGTGATAAGATAGTTACATTGATACGGACATACAAACATACAGAAAAACGGACATTTGTGGTTTATATATAGTAAGGATACTAAACTATAACATGACTGGGTGACGGGGAGGCCAGGACAAGTCGGCCATAGCCGATACGACGGGCGCTACTCCCGAGGCTAGGCGAGTGAGACGATAGCAGCGACAGCAGCAGCCCGGTGGTCGGTAGACAGCCACTTTTATAGTGGTCCGTAGAACGTCGCACGGCGTGATTGATGAGCATCCTCGTCCAGGCGGTCAGGTGCCGAGGATACGACAATTACTGAACTACAGTAAAAGCCCATTGATCGTAGAAAGTTGCTTCATACAACTGGTAATCAACTCAAAATATTGTGATCGAGCGCGCAACGTAACCGCCAATAAGCAGGGTTATCAAAAAGGAACTCTCCTGACATCAAGGTCTTCCCGCAACCTAGACACCCCAAAATAACGTGCTATAGTGCTAAGCCGCGACGCAACAGCTCACACGTAGGGTTTGTCCGACTTGTCTGCTCAGTTGAGAACCTCACCACCAACACCGTGTCCTTCACCCAGAGTATTTTTCTCTGCGCTCCAACCTCTCGCTGTTAGGGACGCAGAGAAAATTCAAGTAATCACATAACTGTGCAGCCATCCCTTTTAACCTGGTCCACAGAAAATAAGTAGCGACCACGATAACTTTGGAAATGTGCTATAGATTTTCAAGTGATGTTGTGCATCCCATTGGTACCTCATGTACAAAAGAAGTAGAGAACAACAGAAAAACATAGGTTTCATGTGAGGTCACACAGATACTTTCTCAATATGAAGGCTTTATACAATTATTTAATTGATATTGCGAGGAAGATCAGGCCTCACTTTTCTTGGAATTTTCACCTCTCCTTAATATCAGACGATTATTTGTAGCTGGCCTTCCTATTTCAATCTGATCATATCTACTTCGTTTCAGAACGCACTAAGAGCAGATGGGAAAGAAACAGCATCAGAAGGATAAGCTGTGAGTTCAAAATTTTTGTTAGTCTTTAGTTCCTTATGGCCTTTCGTATTTTTATGTATTTGAAGTCTTTCAAATTCATGTCCTAATTGTGAGCTCGTTTTTCGCCATTTTTTCACCGTATAGCGAGTGAATCTAGGTATCTAACAACAACCGAATGGAAGGAAATCGGTGGCCACAAAGATGGTTGGTTATTTATTAATTTTAATAATTTGATTTCGATCGGTTGTTCAATCTATCTTTTCTGAATTTCATTGATTACTATAGTTTTTTCCAACTGCTGTTTTTATTTTGATATTTTTATTTTGATGGAGCAAGATAAGACGACTTGATACTTACCCTGGCTGCTTAGCTTATTTTCGATTTTTTTTTGCGACGGGTTTGCAATAGGGCTCCAAACCTCTGAGACTACCACCCTAGGCAGACCAGATCGGCCAGTGCGGTTGATAGTCTCAGAGCTTCGAAGAATAAGCAACCCAGTGCTTTCTACTCATTCCGCTGAAACCACAGAAAATTGTAGTGCAGCCGTAAGGCACAAGAACCTAGATTGGGACAATTTCGATTGGGTGTTACATTGAAAAATTGTACTGTTTGAGACACGAGTACCCGGCTTCAGCGTGCTCAATTCAAGCGTCTTCCTCTCACTCACTGCTCTCTTTCGTTGATCCCATTTGAAGATCCTGTGTGTACACGATCGGGAGAGATTTTTGATCTGACGTTGGTTTGTTTCATATTTAATTTTTGTTTTCGATCATCTTGTTTGCGAATTCACATCGTACTATCGCTTGCCCTTAAAATCCATAGTTTTTGTTTCTAGGCATATAATTCCGTATTTGAAAAAGAATGGCGTTAATCCTTGCACCGGCAAGAAAATGAGCAGTAAAGATCTCATCCACTTGAAGTTTGATAAGGATGAGCAAGGTAACTTCTTCCTTCAAGTTTCCTCCTGTACTATCGCATATTCAAGTGATTCCTGGGTTATGATACGTATAGAAATGATGTTATTATAGGAAAATTCCGTTGTCCTGTGACATTTCGTGCTTTCACTGATCATACTCACGTGGTTGCTATTGCAACGACGGGAAACGTATTTTCTTTCGAAGCTGTTCAGGTTTCTTCTTAGGCTTGTATCATCACATTAATAACATATTTCTTTCAAGTTTTCTTTGTAGGAATTAAATTTGAAAGCGAATCACCTTAAAGATCTTCTCACCGATACTCCCTTCCAGAAAAGTGATATAATCGTTCTTCAGGTAATGCGGTTTTTCTGTTTGAAGTTTGGTAAGGGGATTGTCAATCGCTTTAAACCCTCGATCGAGAGTAAAGTTCTCGCAGGGATAATCTCATTGAACAGGGCTTCTTTCATAGCTCTTTTCGATACTGCTTGACGGCTGGAATTAGACACTACATTTCTATTGTGATCTAGGATTGGTATCTTGTAAGTTCCCTTATGATATCTCGGTCGGGAGCCTTCTCTATGTCATTTTTTTGCGATCTTTCTCCACTTTATTATATGCCCGCAACGACCACTTCGCCACATCTTTGCAGAACAGTCCCTATCATATGTTATGCTTCATTTGATTTGATATAATTTCTAAGAAGTATAATGCGAGAGCGAAGGTTCAGGATCCGCATCATCTCGAAAAATTCAACCTGGAGAAATTTTACCATGTACAGTTTGATCCTAAAACGAAGGAACAAATTGAGAAGGAAAAGAAGGAAAAGCAGGTACTGCAGATTCTTTTTTTAACAACTGGAACTTCCTCGTTATTCGCTCTATCTTTTCATTGGATTTCGGAATACTGTCTCAAAAAAAGAGAGCATAAGTAGAAGTCTGTAACCATTCAGGACCCCAGATTTTTCATACGCCGCATGAACAACGAGACCAAGGAGGCATTGGAACAACTGAAAAAGGATTATACTCCAAGAAAGGCAATTTGATTTATTTTGCGCAATCGTTTTAATCAGAAGATTGTGTTTGTCCGTTGCTAGTCTTTTTAGATGTTTCTATAAGTTTTACCTATTGTTTTTAGTGAATATTATCGAGGTGACTTACAGGTTGATGCTATGTCCGAGGAAACGGCTGATGAAATAAACGCGGCACATTACAGGTCATTCATCAGTTCCAGCCTTATGATTTTTCTTTTTGTAGGGTTTGCACCTGAACTCGTTTCGTTCCATCTGTTCTTCTTATATAAATGGTTGTTTATAGCCAGGGACAGGTTGCTGCTGGCTTCACATCGACAACTATGGCGCCAATAACAAAACAAAAAGCTGCAGTGCTTACAGATGAGGTTGTGAGGTAAGCTCTGTTCGTAGACTACTTCTTGTAAACCTTTTTTCCTTTTTTTGCTCTATTAAGCAGTTTTTTGCCTATCTTCTATTTCAAAAAGCGATTTCGAAACATCATTTCAGGTACTCTCGGGTGAAGAAAAACGGTTACGTACGCATAGTCACAAATCACGGATCCTTGAATCTTGAGCTGTTGGTTTTTTTTCGTTACGCCGTCGGTTACTGATTTTGCATACCTGCTCTTTTCGATCTGTTTCTGAATGTCTTTACTCTAATAAAGCGCAGATTTTGCCCAAAAGCTCCGAGAACGTGCGAGAACTTTATAACTCTCTGTTCAAGAGGCTATTACAACAACACGAAGTTTCACAGAATAATAAAGAATTTTATGGTGAGTTACCAACTATATTTATGCATGAGAAAACATTGCGTTTTTTCGTTAGTTTTGTTGTTATAAAAAATAGTTTTGCCATTCAATAGTCACAGCACATGAGATGTTCATCGTATCATGCGGTTTCATTCAGATGCAAGGCGGTGATCCTACTGGTACCGGTCACGGCGGAGAGTCAATGTGGGGGGAACCGTTTGATGACGAATTTGCCCCTGTCAGTGCTACATTTTTTTGTTGATTATTCATCGAAGTGTTCTGGCCAATCACTCTCTTTTTTACTTAGAGTACTTCTTTTTGCTAACTGCTTTCTTTCTTTGTTGCTAGGGTCTTTCTCATGACTCACGAGGAGTTCTTTCCATGGCCAACAAAGGAACAAATACAAACCAGTCACAGTTGTAAGTTTCCAAGTGCATAGATTGTTTTATTACACGAATTGTCGATGCGGTGCTTCTGATTGTGAGAAGTTTTCAAAGGGATACTTTGCCAATATCAAGTTGGGGTAATACTGTTTTCACACTGGTCTCTACCCTCATTATTGGTAAACTAGTCGGACAGATTATAAATTGCAAACCAGACGTAATCTTGACTACTTGAATCGGTAATGTTTTGTATTTATTAAACTGATAGTTGCTGCTTTTCCAGGAATTTCGAGTTTCTAGTTCGAGTCTAATTACATCCTTCTGTCTAGATTCCTTTGGCTTACAGAGTTAGGCCTATGGGCTAAATGGAGTTATAGATCTCGGCTTGAAAAACACATCTACCTTCCAAAACAGCCAAGAATCAATTGTGTCAAGCCGTTTTAAAAGACTGAATGATTCATTTTAGCTTCATAACATTTCGCCCATGTAAATATTTGGACAAAAAGCACTCAATATTTGGTCGTGTAGTCGGAGGTCAAGATACCCTAAATTCTATCGAGAAGGTTGAAACTGAAGGTGGTGATGCTCCGAAAGAGGTAATTTCGTGATCAGTGATCTCTTTCTATCTGCAGCCCATTGTTTTAGCCTGTAATTTTCATGCGTGCTGAGGTCTTTGTTGATCCATTTGAAGAAGCTGAAGCGGAAGTGCAGAAAGAGCGAGCAAATTTACGCAATAGAGGTAATACTTTAGAATCCAGCTATTGCACTCTCAGCTTTCTTGGCTTTCGTCATACTTTTCGTCTTTCACTTTTATAGCAGTTGAGTCCAATGCTTTATGTAGCCACTACCGAGCATTCTCATTTTCAGACGCGGAAGCAGAAGCTGATGCTAAAAAGGAGGCTATAGCTAAGCCCAAGGCGTTCGCATTTGGGGTTGGGAAGTACATTAACCCTCAGAATAAAAGGCCTGTGGATAAAGATGTGAGTTTTGAATGCGGTCAATCTTGATGTTCTGTTTGAAAATAAATATTTGTTCTATCGATCCTTTTTTCTCTAGGTATCTTCTTCACCTGTAACGATCAAGAAGAAAGCAGTGAAGACGTCATTGTCAGATTTTTCATCATGGTAACACTGTTACATATTGCAATGAAGTTTTGATCTGAATGACTAGTCTTCGTGAAGGGTTTTGAGGTCAAGAAATCAAAGAAAGTAAATAGTGAAGCTGCTGTGGCTTGATTTCACAGATTATTTGAAAATCCCTTTTCGAGTTGTGAAGCAAGGTACATGCTCTTACTGGTTCCACAACTGCCCACTGAATCACACAGTTTCAAGCCCAGTTTATACAACTTTGTAAGCACGTATTCTGTAAACCAAAATTTGCGAATAATTAGCGCCTAGTCCCAAATTTCAAATTTGTCGTACTGCTTTCTTTCACGTAGTGTCGTGTCGTTTATACATCTTTATCTTCTATCTGAATGGTAGTTTCGTACTTTTTCGGAACCTAAAACTGTATTTCTCTTACACTGTCCTTTACTGATCATAGTCTAGGCTACAAACTTAGCCTCAAACAAACTTATTTGTCTGAATAGAAATCAAATGTGTGGCCCAATCTGAAAAGAGATAGGCTAAGAGCTTCGAGGAAACCCTTGGAAACTCATTTTATATCTCGATAAATTACTTTACGGAATGTTTGTAGTATAGCTCTACCCCAAAGCTTCTTTATGTATCCAATGTAGCCTTAATAGATTATCTTCTGAGTGTTTAAAAAGTCAACGAAGTTGTCACCAGTACTGTGGGAAAAACTGAGCCTTAGAAGTCAACCTGACAGGAAATCGATCTTTTCCCACGTTCTCTCGATACGTCAAGTTTGGCGAATAACTATCATCCTGCTTATATAATCGGCTAAGTGTGTCTGTTGGTATGTTTGTGTGTATATGTGTGTGTGTGTGTGTTTGTGGGGGGACGGAACATTCACCCAAAACTGGATGAACGCGGCGAACCGCACGGCGAAATTTGAGGTGATCAAAACGACTCTGGCGCCTATCATTTGGGCACAAATTTGAAGTGGGATAGATAAGTAGCATCAGCTGGCCCTACATGTCCAATCTACTTGAAATCCTGCCCCAATGACAGGCGCCAAAGCCGTTTTAAACACCAAGAATTCCGCCGCGCGGTTTGCCGCGTCCATTCAGTTCTGGGTGAGTGTACCCATACCCGTGTTTGTGCGACCGGAAATTCATAGCTCCTGTTCCCGATGACCTAAGGCGTTCAAACTTGGTAGAAGTACAGGCGGCGGGATGGGAACACTGATGGTAGGTAATTGGAAGTGACAACAAACAACAGAAACTGATACGGAGTCTTAAAAGGCAAACGACACAGGATCCGTAACTTCCTTCGTATTAATGGTGACGCCTTAGCACTTTGGCGGTTGGGATAGGATGTGATGGGCCCGTTTATGATTGGTGGCAGGGAATGATAACAAGTGATAAGGACTGATAAGAAACCATAGAAGGCGAGAGCCTTTAAGTTTACAACGCACTTTAGGTTAACGGTAAAGCTTTAACAATTTGGTAGGTGGTGTGGGATCTGAAGGGAATATAGACGATTGGTGCCAAGAACTGATTACATGTGATAGGAGCTGATAAAAAGCCATAGAACACGAGAATCACTAGATCGCACTGTCACTGGTCGCACACAATGCATTTTCTGTTAATATTGCAATTTTAGTAGGTGATGTGAAATGTGGCAGGATCGTAGGTACTCAGTGACGGGAGCTGATAACTACTGACACTGAGCTGATAATGAGCTGTCAAAACCAAAGCGCTTCGTTCTTGGTGTTAACAACGGAACATTGACGTTTTGGCGGCGGCGAGATCGAGATTGGTTGGTGCCAGGCCAGGAGCTGGCTGATAAACCTGACGAGGGCTAATGAAAATCCTCGAAAGGGTAGAACCACTACAATAATGGCATTAATAGTGGAGCCTTGACAGTTTGGCATGTGACGTGGAGTATAGTGGGATCGTAGACGGTCAATGATAGGAACTGATAACAGCTGATAGCGACTGCTAAGGGCACTTACCACCTGAATTTAACGCCCGTGATATTTACGATGTATTCATGATCACGACTACCAGATTACGACCGCTACCTAGCAAAGTTTGTAACTCGGTGGAAGATTAAGGTTTCTCTTTCATTTGATATCATTTACGACAAAGCTCATCCGACCGCCAATAATTTGGAATTCTCAACTAATGATGTATCCGTGGAAGAAAGATAGTCCAGTGATAGCGACAGCTGTTAATGATTTTATTATCACCTGAGAACATTTGTGAGTACCATTCAATTCTTTGGTTGCCTATCAATTAATGGGTCATAATTTTTAAGATGACACCGATCGAGGCACCTTTAATTTAGATGTAAGCAGCGGCAGAGGCACACTCTGAATATCACTAGCGCTGCCCAGCTTATATCAGCTGCCCTCTTTTGGGTCCTGTGTCAAAGCTGTATAGACTATGTGGAATTTCGTGTTCAGCAAAGCATAATTCGTTCTACAAATAGGGTTGCGGGTTGCCGATTACTAGAACTCAGAGAGGGAGGGAAGCTCGGCGTTAGCCGTTAGAGATCCGACTTATCTATTATAATATATAGCGGTAACTTTATGTGTTTGCTTGTATGCCCGCTTGTGTGCCCTCCCGAAAGTCACGTAGGCAGGATGAAGAGTATGAATGTCACGTGAGCGCGGTGAGGAGCAGGTATGAAATGGGAACCTACCGGTTCTGTTTATATTGTGCAGGAGGTGAAGCGATTGATTCAGGTGATGGACCGCTGCGATCACAAGGCAGTGATGGAATGAAGGATAAGGAGAAGACGAAGTACTCAATAATAACAGTAATATGTAATCCCTTGCGGCTGGCAATAAACAGTTCTACACCAGTTCGTCTACCTCACAAGTTACCTCACAAGTATTGGTCCTCTAACAAGTCGTAGGTAAACGGTAGTGGGCATGTGGTGCGCGCGTTAACGCGCGTAGTCCAAGTGGTATGTAATAAAAAGGAACGGCCAAAGAAGTATTGATATCCTACATTTTCTTCTCTCTAAGCTCTCCTGTGCTTTTATAGTTTCGATGTTATAGGAAATCACCCAACAAAAAAATCCAAGTAACGTCCTTCAGCCATTTATTACCTTAAAAATTTTCCTCCAATTAGCAAAGGATGAACAGGTAATTATAATAGATAATCTAAAAGCAGTAGCATGACCATTTTGCTGTGGCGTAAAAGTAATACTGATTTACGGCCTTTATCTCTTGTTAGTAGCAATTTTCTAGCTTATTGTTCCTATTTCTGATTTTTTTGATTTTGACCTGTTTTTCCTGCTTCTCCCATGTTCTTTGATTATAGCTGTTCTTAAAAATATGACATTTTAAGGGTATCTATAAATGTACGTACAGTTCAGGTCTTTAAAGGGATGGCAGGCAAATATGTGGCAGGCCCCAAAATAAAAGTCGTCGATCAGCCTTTACTCTAGATACATGATAAACGTACAGAATTCATTCAGTAAATAACCCAGTGCTTGAAAAGGGTCTCTTTGCAAAACGATAGAAAAATATAGAAAAATCAAAGATCAAGGATTGGCTCCTCCGCATGTTCTTGATAATAAGGTCTCTGTGCAAAACGGAGGCTTGCCGTTTATCCTGGACCCATCTAATCTTTTTTATCGTTACGACACGGTATTCTTATCATATATCCTACAACTTTATTAAATACAGCAGTTTGAGGAGTTGATATTTCATCGACGACGTAGCGGTTAAGATAAGTCCAACTTTATTGGTGATAGTTTTGTGATCAAGTGTTTGACTGCCATTATGTCATCATATCGATTGCGCCCACGAATGAAGAGCAGTGTTGAGGAAACATCAAATGTGAGCTCTAGTGTTTTGGAAAACTGCCCTGCTGACTCAGAAATCATGGATATGTCCATGAGTGAACTTGTGAGCGCCGTAATGGAGCGAAACGAATAGATAAAGGATCCTGTTATGGCGAAGTTTTCAAATGCTCTCGTCTCTAAGTTGCCTCAGACCATTACTCATGCTGCGGAGGCGGATAAAAGGGGCCGTAGGTTGGTTGTCTCAGGGATTCCTGAGTCTAGCCCCAATGTTCCCCCTCCTGGCAAGCAACGGGAGTTAGAGGTTAAGGTGTCTGAATTACTCGACATTTTAGGTGTCGAGTATACATAGGCCAGTCGAAGTCTACCGCATGGGTAAACCTGACAGTTCGCGTCCAAGGCTAGTCAAACTGGCGCTGCCGTCGAGGAGTCACTGGATCACAGCGCTTACCAACAGTCAGTCAGACTGCGTCGTCTAAATTTTTCGTATTTTCTGAGTGTTTTTCATTAGTTCAGCATGTAACATAGCCTACGCGTGGAAGTTCGATTCTGGATATAGTGCTTGCTAATGCTCCAGTCGTCAAGGATGTTCATGCTTGTCCGCCTCTTGCTGAGTCCGACCATAGTGTAGTCGCATTCCACATCGCCGTAGCGCTGTCTGAGCCCAGGGAACTCCCCTTACCTAACTTTTTCTAGGCTGATTTTTCCTCGCTCTTTAATTACTTTTCCTCCATTGATTGGCAAGGTGCATTTGAGGGATATAGATCTGTCGACGACCTCTATAAAAGGTTCTGTCGCATTCTCTACTTTGGAGTTGCTAAATTTGTGCCTTTTGAGACTAAGGAAATTCAAAAAGTATGGTATCCTAAACACATCAGTAATTCGATGACATGAAAAGCCAGGCCTTTTTTATGAAGCACAGAACTTTTTTGGCTCTCTGCGTTATAAGCAGATCTGCAAAGCTCCTTAACTATAACGACCGAGAGCCAAAGCTCTGCTAGATTACCATTTGAAAAGATATTTGGCTTATAAAGAGAAGCGAGCCGCTTCCAGTTCCGATGAAAGGAAGTTATTTGCTCTTTTCAAAAACAAGATAAAGTCGCCGCACTGATACTTCAAGACGTCCCTGGTAAAGAGGTCTCAAGTAATTATGAAAATACGGAAGCTCTCGCACAATTCTTTTCTTCCGCGTACACAGCATCGGTAGGCAGTGTGGATACAGCTTTAGAGTGCGGTTCCCAGCCAGATTCTTTTTCTCATATGATATCTCCCGGAGGGGTATGTCGAATTCTAGGTAACCTAAAAGCTCTTGCTCTTTGCCGTTCGATGACATTTTCCAGATTGTAAGTAGGAAGTGCGCTCACTCTCTTTATAAGCTCATATGCCCTGCTGACTCAGTAAGTAGGAAGTGTGCTCACTCTCTTTATAAGCTCATATGCATGTGGTATTGTCATTTCGCCTGACTAGTATCACTACCCCTACCATTAAGGTGCTAGAAAAAGTTATACGTCACAAACTCGGATGTCATTTGACTAGGAACAACCTTATACCCCTTGAACAACGTGGTTTCCTAAAAGGATGCCTCCACATGCACGTTGATGGCTGACTGTACATTCAAGTTGAATTTGGCTATCAATAAAGACCAAGGTGTGGACGTGATCTATTTTGACTTATCAAAAGCATTTGATCAAGCTAGCCACGATAAACTACTCCTCAAGCTTCAAGAGCTCGGTGTCACTGTAGCACTTTTTGGGTGATTACGGTCCTATCTGAGCCTTCGATACATGTGAGTGAGGGTCGAAAATTCTTTCTCGAGGAGATACCCATGCACAGCGGCGTGCCGCAAGGTGGTGTTTTGTCACCTCTTTGATTCTTGATATACATTTATGATTTACCTAACCTTTTGACTACGCAAGTTCGGTCTAGAGGTGAAGGTTCGCTTGTATGCGGACAGACCAATAATAACATGATGGAGTGGGCTAACGCCTGGGAATTACCCGCGAACTTGTCAAAAACGTCTCTTTTTCATATGGGAGAACCATCATAGTACCATATACATAACAAGTTGTAGTTCTACGCACCTCCGAGGAAGTTCGTGGCCTCGGCTTCCATATGAACTCGGGACTGATTTCTGATAATCGCATTAGCTTAATTGTCCGAAAGGCATTTGGTGTTCTCTTTGCTGCTTTCCGAAACATTCAATACAACGATGTACCAATTTTGACGAGATTCAAGGCTTGTGTACTCCCACTTCTGGAATATGGGTCACAGATCTGGAGTCCCTACACGAAGAAGCTCCAAGTGAAAATAGAGAAGGTCCAACAAACATTCACAAGAATTTTGATGTATCGATGCTATCCAAATCAAGAGCACCCTATTGCTACGCACGGTTATAGAGAACGTCTGCATCGTTTCAAACTCAAATCGCTTCTTTATCGACACATCTTTAACGATGTGGTTTTCTGTTGTCGAGTGCGCGCTTACAGGCTCTCTCTACAATGCCCTAAACTTACGAAAAAACAGTAATGCAAACCCTCTAACTCTCTATTTTTCCGTGGGGCAAAATGGCTTCAGATGTTACCAGCTGAAATTCTTGCTGCGCGAAATAGCGACGTTTTCAAAAATAGGTTGAAGAAGATCGACTTGCTATCACGATTTGGAACACAAGACTTTTAAAACTCTTTTAAAACACTTAAAGTTATCTATTCAACATTTCGCTTGTAGCTTCTTCCTGCTGTTTCTTTTTGCGACTATCTTTAAACCTGGTTGACTCGTTATGGAATAACGGGCCCGCTCTAGACTACCGATTCTTTTCTTTTGCGTTATACCTCACTTCTAATTCATTTGTTTGTTTGCTTTGTTGGAATCTAATTATTTGTACTTGATTCATTTCATTAGGTAGTAAGTCTCCACTGAGGGGATTTATCACGATTAGTCATAAGTCCACTGCACTAGATCTGAATTTGCACTACTTTTTCATTCGAACCGGATGATTCGTCTAAGGCTGTGATAATCGTAAGGGCTGGTCGGAGGCTGATTTTTTTAGGAATACCTACATCCGAAAATTTGGTCTCCGGTTCTATAGGTACGCTAGTGTCTGTCTGGGAGTGACGTTATCCCTAGCGCCATCTGCCTACTGAATTCAAAAGTGAATGCTCTACTACTACCATACAGCTCTTATTACCTATCTAAACTTTCTGTAGTGCATTTCTACTTCGGTTCATTGTTTTTCTCCTAGACACCTGACTGGAGATCTTCCTACCTTTTGTTTTGAACCATGATTAACTTTTATTTAATTGCAGGCTGTTGAATTGATGTGATCATGAAATTGTAGTTCGCGCACCTATGCGTGCACCAAATAAATAAACTAATTAATTAATTGATAATACTCCGAGGAATTGTTTGAAGAAATCTGTCACTATCCAACAACCTAATTCTTAGGAATTAGAGAACGTAACCAGTCGTACACTTGCTCATAAATTATCAAGGCAACACGTGTATGTCGCTTTCTTTCTCCAAAATTTTCTTTCTCAAACTTTGAGTGGTACTGAAAATGGAGTCAACGCTAAAAGCCTCACCCATAATATTAGAAACTACTCCAGAAATTGAGAAACTGATTCTTTCGCCTTCATGTCCTCTAAGTTTGCGAATACTGTGAATTGCTCTGGTATAGGCCACCGATTTGCAAGAGGTTGGTAAAGAAGGATAGAACCTTCAGGCGTTTATAAGTCCCATCCGAATTATGCGCCCCAGCATTCGTCTTTCATTCAGAGCCGTTGTGGCCTTGGCATGGTATTGAATGTGTACGTGGCCTATACAATGAGTTGGGGTGGCCAGCCAGTGTATCAGTGCTTCTTATCCTCCCAGACAACTCTGGTATCTATAAACTGACCCCGGAATAATAGAAGGCTTGGTTGGCCCAGGGGGATATCGATCCAGGGATCGAACCCACGACTGTGCGTGTGAGATAGCGCGTCACTTGCCAATAAACCACCTTCGCCTTTTTTATTGGCAAAAAATAGTGGGAAAAGCTCTTTCAGCAATTCAAACGGCTTATATTTCTTTTGGTGGAATTCTTGTGGGAATACCATGTACATGTTCGTTGTCCAAGACCGTTCACAAATAAAGTAATTTATGTAAGACTACTTCAAGAAGGGATGACTGTGAAAGTGGTCATATTCGGGATGAGCATCAGGAGATTCACTACAACGTAGTAAATTAAGTGTCATGCCCGTGAATGACTTGATCCTCATATCTTCCACGTATGCCCTATGGATTATTCTGTCTTTCCCTGATTCTGGGGTCAGAGTTATGGGACCATTTCCTCTCCTGTGTTAAACGCCCCGAGATGCCTATATAAGCCAACCGAAAACAAGACCGACTGTGCGGCGATGGAGCAGTTGGTACGATGGCGGACTCTCAGGATGGTCACGAAGGTTCGGATCCTTGATGCTTCTGCTCGTTTTGCATTTTGAAAAAACATCTCCCAAACGCTTGCAAAATGCTTTTACGCTTCATATCCACCATCTATAGGGTTCCCTTACGTTTGACAAATGCTGTAAAGGATAATATAATGGAAGTTTTCCTTTACCCCCATTTACCCCCACCCACCGAATAGAGATGCAGTCCTATCCCAATCACTCGAAGGGGTTGCGAAATTTATGAATTTATGGCAGCACCGTGCAGTTTCGACAGAGGGGAGAGCGGGGGGGGGGTCGGATGACTCATCTGACCGTAATACTCGCTGTTAGAGCAATGCCCTCTGCTCGGCCAGACATGAACCATTATGGGTACTATTCTACCTATTACACCCCCAAAACCTCAAAATCTTGATTTTCGATGAAACTTCGCCTATAGGGGTAATCCGATGCCCTGATAATGAATATGACCTGTATTTTTGGCGTTGGCACCATTTGGAGCCAATTGGCGCCAATTTGGCGCCAAGGGTGTTTTCACCAAAATTGCTGAAAACATGCGTTTAGGGGTTATTTGAGGTCCTGATGACGAATATAACATTCATTTTTGGCGCTGGCGCCATTTGACTCCAATTGGCGCGGATTTGGCGCCAATTGGAGTAAAATGGCGCCAGCGCCAATTGACTCCAATTGGCGCCAAATCCGCGCCAATTGGAGTCAAATGGCGCCAGCGCCAAAAATGAATGTTATATTCGTCATCAGGACCTCAAATACAGGTCATATTCATTATCAGGGCATCGGATTACCCCTATAGGCGAAGTTTCATCGAAAATCAAGATTTTGAGGTTTTGGGGGTGTAATAGGTAGAATAGTACCCATAATGGTTCATGTCTGGCCGAGCAGAGGGCATTGCTCTAACAGCGAGTATTACGGTCAGATGAGTCATCCGACCCCCCCCGCTCTCCCCTCTGTCGAAACTGCACGGTGCTGCCATAAATTCATAAATTTCGCAACCCCTTCGAGTGATTGGGATAGGACTGCATCTCTATTCGGTGGGTGGGGGTAAATGGGGGTAAAGGAAAACTTCCATTATATTATCCTTTACAGCATTTGTCAAACGTAAGGGAACCCTATAGATGGTGGATATGAAGCGTAAAAGCATTTTGCAAGCGTTTGGGAGATGTTTTTTCAAAATGCAAAACGAGCAGAAGCATCAAGGATCCGAACCTCCGTGACCATCCTGAGAGTCCGCCATCGTACCAACTGCTCCATCGCCGCACAGCCGGTCTTGTTTTCGGTTGGCTTATATAGGCATCTCGGGGCGTTTAACACAGGAGAGGAAATGGTCCCATAACTCTGACCCCAGAATCGTTTAGCACCTTAGATGAACTGTCGAAATGGAGGACCGGCAAGGAAGCAAGAAATGGAAGAAACACTGCGACAAAGTACAAAATGCTTCGTGAGCGATCAAATCATGGTTCAATACTGATTCCCCTTGCTCTTCTTGGCGCTAATAAATGCCGTGGTCCCCTTCGCCTACTTTCCGCGACAGTCAGACAGTTGACGATGGATCAGAAAGACACTACTACAAAGTGAGTTCTACGTAAAACTCCGCTGCAACAATCACTATAATCCATCGGGTCTACGCTATTGGATATGTTCTCTGAGCATGCTGTTTGTTTGTGCTTATGCTTTTGTCGTGAAACAACGACCACCGAATACCGCGAGCTCCATCTCTTGTCTTGGAAACGGCTGGTTTTGCTCTGTTCCACGGTACATAGCCTATATAAATCCGCTCGTCTTTCTTGGCAGCACATGAATGGTGGTCCGTATTGTACTTTAGTAATGATTAAGGTGATGCTTGAGTCTTCCTGCACTCACTTTGGAATGCGAAGCTTGAAAGAGATTCTATTTACAGAAGCATACCTACCTCTACCTCAAGATACTGTCTGATATGAGTTTATTTGACTGCGTGCAATCCACTGCATATCTGTGAAGTAATTCACCCCACAAGAGTAATTTACATATTTTACGTATAAAACTTATATTATTTCATCAATCAACAAATAATACAAAGCAGTATGAAAGAATAACCGTAACGTTTACTGGGATGCATTGTGCACATCATTTCAGAGCAATAAGGCATACTATATGAATCAAAAGAACTTTAGGAGTACCTGTGAAAAAACCTATCCAAGATCTCCCTAGTCATGCGAAGGAGTTAGGTCCTTCAGAAAACCAAATTCTATACCCGATTTTTAACAAAGAGTTCCTTCTTGTTCCATCAAGAACAGCAGTTGCCCATGTATTTCACTATCGGTTGCTGAGTACAAGGTAAGTGTTGTCCAACGTCCAGTAGTGCCGTTTACTTGATCCATCATCACTGCTTTCCCTGAAACATATTATCCTCAGGAAGGTCGAATCGAGCCGAGTCTTATTCTGCTCTCTCCTCGCTCATTGAATTGTATTGCGCACCTGAACCTTTCTGGACTATGCGAATCGGTGAACTGTTTTTCCTTGAATGCTGCCCATTTACGTCTTTGGATTCCTGTACGATTCGAGACTGCTCTAGATGATCGAGTGTGCAGAATTCCAGGTTCGATGTAGTCGATGACTAGGAAAAAGGAATTTCCAAAAGCGGAAATTGGATTTTTCACGAATTAAGGCTGTTACAAGTAAAGCTCTCACCATTCGAGCGCTCAGATTATTTTTACCACGGATCGACTGCCGCACCTCTCTGGCCCGCTTGCCCCAAGTTCGCCATATATTAAACTTATCCTGTACCGGTAATCGCATAGTAATACTACGCATTCCGCAACCGTAAACAATAACCAACTCCTTCCTAAATCCAATAAAAGTTGTTGTAAATGATCCCAGTAATGATCAATCCATAGAATAAAGTCGTGATAAACCAAATCGGAGGTTGGGCTTACCTGAATTCTCTACCGAATACTATGTAAATAACAAAATTAATCGACGAATTAATTATTGCCAGGAAGTTGATTGCTTCTCGAGAGAAAGTATAAAAAGCATGATATTTTACCATCTGAACGAGTCATTTGAGTTGAAGATATCGTTTTCGAATTTGATTCGGTTATAAGTCATTGGCTCGGGCTTCCATGGTTCACTTGAGCTAGGTAACTATCCGCGCAGACTTACACATGCGTGAGTCTGCATTCGTTTTTAGACGGGAAATTGAACCAGACTGCTACGATGGGGAAAAGCTCGTTCTTTTTGCTGAGGTCTGACACTACGGGGTGGGCCAAAATTATGATTACAGCGCGCGCTGACGTTCGTAGCAAATTTTCTCTGAGTTCATAACAATTCACTGAATTTCTTCCATTCCACAAGGTAGCTTACATTTTTATCTTTCTAATGATACTAAACTTTTGGTAGATTTTGAAAATAATATAAGCGTAACTAGTCCGTGAATCAAACGTCGCTCTACATTTACAAGCACTTTTGGCACGGTGCATCTACAGACGAACTAGCGTAACAAGGCAGATGGTGCATTCAACCGACGCTCTCGAGAGTTGGGAACAATTGCAGATAGGAGCGATAAACCTAGGAGATCTGTGGTTATATTTAGGGAAGTGTTAAGGAAGCACGGCAAATGTCTACGTAGCAGCAAAATTCATTCTGAGTCCAAAAAGGCTAAATGAATAGATATCTCACGATATTTTCTGCGTGAAATCCTGAAGCACCACCTGCACAACGAGACCCTTAAACGATCAGAAAGTGATTGCCCCATTGAGCAGGTTAAAGAGAGGAGAAAGGTTGGCTAACGAAAACTGCCCTGTCGCATCCGAAAAAATTGTCGTACGGAATTCCTGTTCACCGACGAAAAGAGATTGACAGTGAAAAAGGTGCTCAATAAGTAAAGTCGTAAAATTTATATGAAGTTTAAAGAAATGAAAGTGATACAGCGCCTGGCTCACTAACTTTCTGTGATGGCCTGTGCTAGCATCACCGCCGAGGCAAAAACACCGATTATTCTTGTAAATTATGGAGTGAAAGTTGGTTTGGAGGCCTGTTTGATCTCTTCGTGCGCAATAGGACACTTTGGTGATTTGAACCGGTCATATTGTCAAGATGAAGCTCCTGACCGCAGAACAGGATTTGCTTAGAAATTTCGTAAAAGGGGTTTTCTTGACTTCATAACCTTCGATCAGTGACCACTCTGGAGCCCTGACCTAAATCCCATGAATGTCTCAATGTGGTCAGCCTCTGAGATGAAAGCATCCTTTAGCCCAAACAAAAGAAGAAATGGTCTCGAAAATGCTTAGCAAAAAGCCAGGACAAACTAGATTACCCTAGCTGCGTGCCACCGTCAATGCCGTCCATCGTCGTCTCTGGGATTGGGTGAAAGCAGAAAGCAACAGATCCCAGTTTCAATGTACAGTTTTGATAAGAAATTAGTGATAAACACTTTAATGAAATTGGTTTGCTCTATTGGCTTTCTATTCGTTTTCTGCGATGTGATGTCTGTGTAATCATAATTTTGGCCCACCCTGTACATACATACCAAGCAACCGAGGGCGGCACCTCGAACACATTCTGGACCTTCTGCCCCCGGAAGATTCACTGCATCGCTGCACAAAATAAAAAACATTGGATATGGTAACTAAATTAATTCCTCAAGGGACCCATTCGTAGATACAGCGAGGAAAGGTTGGAAAAAAAAACAAGTAGCAAATAGAACCATTGCTCGTTGAAAATGAGACTTTCCCATAGAATGAAGTTCTTATCGGGTGGAAAAACCTTGTCATTCAAAATTCGAAGGATGAGGTGAATAGCTCGCTATCCATTGTTTAGAGTTAAGAAATATCTATGAGATTCGATGGCATTCTGGCACCTAAGTCTTGTTCTTCGAACTTTGAATACATGAGAACAACCACATGTATTATCAGGGGTATCGTGGAGTTTGTTTAGCTTATCGTAGGGGCCACTGAATATAATACAAATAAGTTCATAACAACTATATTAACGCAAACAGGCTTACCAAAGTTTCATGATCGACAATCCGTTCAAGGAGAGTCAGAACGAAACCCCAAAAATTACATATAAGGAAAATACAGACGATAATCACCAATACAAGTGTCGCTTCTCTACTTTTCTCTTTCAGCTCACTTCGATCCGGTAGCCTGAACATCAGCGATTGAATTACTTTACTGATTGATTTTTGATTTCTATACATGTTAGTAAGTTAAAGTGTTAGAATATGCAGGGGAGGCAAAAACGAAATCGAAGGCGTAGAATACCGAAACACCACTTAATAAAGCAGAATGGATAAGTGACAGAAACCTCATAGCAGCCAAGGCTACCTGTTCACTTCTAGGGAACAAGGAAGCGAAGGAAGCTAGGTTTCTGCACAAATTTAGTACACAATGTGTCAAGAATGTATCAGTTCTCTTGGCACCAACTTCGCAATAGGGATGGAGCGTCTTGAGCGAGCAAAAGATGTGGATTGATATTGTTAGTCATGCAGTGGGTAAGTTATGCTGCTCAAGAGCCTATCAGAATTCACCTGGCCATTTCACGTGCAAAGTTTGCCGAATTGGAGAGTGCGGCTGCAATGGATCTGAAATCTGAGCCCACTCATAGAAATTACAAGAAGACGAAGTTTTCAAAAAGAGGTTCCTTTTTGCTGACAGTTATGAACTACTGACACCGATGACGCACACACATATTCGTCAACATATGCTATCACATAAGCGAAGAGTTTGAATTTGATAAAACAAGCGGTGCAGAGTTACAAAGCGTTTTCGGAGAAATGCAGCGCAATGCAATTTGTAAGGCAGTGCAATCGGCTAGAAGAACATCTCGATGTTCTTCGCCTTAGTGGACGCCGAACGTCTTAGCGTTGAACTCAGCCCCAGTGCTTGCTTATACTAAGGTCTAAGCAATCTGAGTGTTTAGCAGTGTATACGTGCCTTCCCACTATACTGGAAAAAATTCGTGAGCTTCATCTTCCAATCCTACATTTGAGTACGCGAGTGGTGAATCTGACGGTTAGTACACTTCTTTTGAAAAACTGGCCCATAATAGATGGTGAGGTATTATTATTTAACTGTTTACCGTTTATTATAAATTTCGTAAAGGGTTTAGTTTTAAGATCTCTTTCAACAAAAGCAATTATACCTATTACAAGCAGGTACTCACTTCTGCTGATGATTATCGAATTTCTTCAAACTTCTTCGGATCGTGTAGGCGATATAGGCATTTAAAATGAGCAGAGTGAGAAATGGTAGGAAGACCATCACGATATTGGTAAGCCATAACGCATACACCTGAAACAGCGGAGACATCTCCTGAAAACCCGTTCAAACTGTTCATACCACCTGACAGAACATGAGCTGTTTTATCAGATGGATAAAGAAATGAAAGTTTTCGCGTTGTGTGAAGCACTTTTACACGAATTTTCCCCTAAGAGCGCTCGTTATTAGTTTGATGGGAAAGTGTTCCAGAGACCACCTACAACCTCATTCTTGAGCAAGATCCAATTGGATTATTAAAACTATTTTAATATACTCTTCTTGTACTTTATAATTTCTGCCGCAAATTGTATTTTGACAGATTGACTTGATAATTGCGACTTGGGTTTCAATAGATGAGTACATAAAAAATACTGTAAATACAAGTCATCCGAATCATAATATATGGAATCAAAATATATCATAATCAAATATAATATATCATAATCATAATATAATCATAATCATAATATACGTGTGCCACCACGAGCACACACCCCTGATATAAATAGATTCGGATGACTCGTATTTACAATACTGGAATGTATTAGGTTGATGCATAATTATTGCGGATTTTTTCGCGGCTTTTTTCTCTCGATAGAATTTGAATATTGAGTTCGGGTTTTTCTAGAAATGATCTACTTGATTCCCTTTACAAGAATATACTCAAAAAACCATCCGCATATTCGCAAAATTAGGCTTTACTATTCCGTGAAAGATTGGAAGGTGGCACAGTCATTCCGCGATCTCAGTAACTTTTCGGCGATCGTTCATTAGGGATCTAGCGAAAGTACACATGACTTCCTGGCGGTCGAAACACGATTATTTTGATATTTTCTATTTTCCCTGCATTTTACCTGCCTCTATATATTAGGTTGATGCATAATTATTGCGGAATTATTGCGGATTTTTTCCAACAAATTTTTCTAAAGAAACTATAGAAATACTAAGCAAAGCCATATTCAAATAATTACTCCGGAACCTATTCACCATCTACGTCAAGTACTGCTTCCCAGTGATTAGTTAGTCGGATCCCAGAAGCGAAGAAGTTTTGATCCTTACGGGCGACCCACGCCTTGACATCGGCCATCAAGTCATCCAAATCGACGTAACTTCTGTTCTCTAGCCATTTTTTCGATGAACGGTTGACGAGATAATCAATAAAAGTTTCTGCTGGTGAACATGGCAGATTAAGCGGCAGATCCCATTTCTTGGCTGGCTCTGGCTGATTGTTCGATCGCCGAAAAGTTACTGAGATCGCGGAATGACTGTGCCAACTTCCAATCTTTCTCGAAGTAGTTAAGCCTAAT
Source organism: Haemonchus contortus (assembly GCA_000469685.2). Lineage (NCBI taxonomy): Eukaryota > Metazoa > Nematoda > Chromadorea > Rhabditida > Trichostrongylidae > Haemonchus > Haemonchus contortus. The sequence continues at coordinate 47,255,318 of LS997563.1, read as the reverse complement.
TTCGCGAATATGCGGATGGCTTCCTGAGTATATTCTTGTAGAGAAAATCAAGTAGATCATTTCTAGAAAAAACCCGAACCCAGAATTCAAATTCTAAAAAGAGAAAAAAAGCCGCGAAAAAATTCGCAATAATTATGCATCAACCTAATATATGCAGGTAGACCAACGTAGCAGAAATGGACTACATATCAGGAAGTGGCAAAGAAAAGAGCATGATGTTTGTAGAGGACCTGAACGATCAAGTCTGGGGTCATAATTTTGGAGAGCAAATGTTCCTCTTTACGGATCTCCCTCACTGAGGGTTCTTTCTCACTGAATTATCCCAGCCGGTTAGCGACGAGGCTACGTAGGGCATTCCCAGGTGGCGGATAGGGGAGTAAATCGCTGACAAAAAGTTGCCAAACTTGCCCGGAGACGCACGTGGATTTAGGGGATAAACTTCCTGATTCTGCTGTGGTGGTATCTTCTGCTTTTCGCAGATGCCCCCATGCATACGTGTGTGGAGATTATATGCAGTGCAGTTGGTATCCTGCTCACCGACTCAGCCAAGAGCTTGCATTCGCGTGACGAGAAAGTATCTGGGAAGCGATTCGAGAAAATCTCCGGAAACGAAGCTTCTCGTCCACTCCGGAACCGCCTGGCTAGCACCCGGAGTCAATCCATCCCCGATGTTAGAGCCAGGCAAGCCACATGATGAGTGACCATTTGCCAAAAACAGTAATATTAATGGTCCTCATTCCTCTAAACCTGAGGAAGCCCCCAATACGGCATCGTTGGGTAGGACCGCTCTGGACAAGCTGCCAAAATGTTAGGCCCAAAACAGGCTGCCCAAAAGGAGAGGGATTAAGATGGCGATTTGCACTTTCATGCACGGACGCTTGCATCGAAAGCGTGCATAGAAGACCTGATGATGCAAGCTAGGAAGATCAAGTACGACGTCATCGGACTCACCGAGACGAAAAAGCATCACCCACTGCACGCTGTATTTGACACTGAAGAAGAACTGTTCCTAGGAACATGCGACAGCAGAGGCGTCGGCGGTGTAGGTGTCCTCGTCAATGCGCACTTAGAAGATGAGGCTCAACTCCAGCTTCAACAATCTTCTTTGCCTACGCACCAACGTCAAGGTAAGAAGAAGTGGAGCTGGAATGGTTTTGTATGGATCTGCAGAGGCTCTACAGAGAAGACCATACTTTAATCGAGGTCACCGTCGATGATTTCAACGCCAAGACTGGCCCCAGAAGCACGGCTAAAGAGCTTCACATAGGGACTCACGGAATGGAATGGAATGAGCAGGGTGAAAGGCTGTTCGATTTTGGGAGGGGGGGGGGGAAGAGGGGATCACCTGTCGGACAGTTCCATAATGGAGTAGAACACATAATCTTTAATCGGATTTTCTGCCTGACTGATTTCGCTGTTGTTCCAAAGTTCTACACCGGATCGGACAATCTTCTCCTCCGCGCTAGATTCTGTTTCTCAGTCCACGGAGAGAGAGCTATGAAGTTTAGAGAACGAAGCCCTAAGACCTCGATCGTCTGGGACCACTTCACTTCCATGCGAGTGAATGGGAAGATTCCGTTTTCGGCAACATCGATGAAGAGTACGGTCGGCTCGTCGAGCATCTGAGCGATAGGGTTAGGAAAGTGGAGATTCTGCATGTAGCCAAGAGACTACTACTCTCTTCAAAGGGTCTCGAGCTGATACACCATCGTGGAATCGTGCAAGCTGCAGGTAACCATGTGCATATGCGAAGCTATGCAGAGAAGCGATAAAGGAAGATCTGAAAAAGGGAAGAGCGGCAGTGAAGGACGAAGCCGCTGAGGTCGAAAAGAGCATTCGCAAGGCCCGGCGGAGCTGCGTCAATCACAATACCGCGATGGCTTCCTGACGGAACAGCTACTGCATCTCGAAAGGCTGGAGAGATCATCAACATTTTCTATGCGGATCTCTTCGACAGCCACGACTACCTGCCTTTACACCATCTTAGGCAAGACGAAATTTGATATGTCATCGCGTCGATGAAGAACAGTACAGCGCCAGGCCGATAGGATCAAACCAGAACATCTAAAGAGTCTTTCACTAGTGATCGTCAGAACTCTGGCCATGCCCTCTGTTGAAGTATCTGTTAGAACGCAAAGTGCCCACGTTGTGGAAAAGTAGGAGGACTGTGATGCTGTACAAAAAGTGAGATTCCGAGGATATTGGCAGCAATCGCCCAATCTGCCTGCTGCCTCTAATTTTCAAGCTTTTCACACGCGTCATCCTGAACAGGTTCGAAAGAATACTTGGTGGAGGACAGCCATGCTAGCAAGCAGGGTTTCGGAGAGGGTTTAGTACAATTGATTATGCCCTTACCCTTACAAGCCCCACTGAAGTACCGCGAAAGCACAAAATGCGTTCTGTCTTTAGATCATCGATTTGAAAGAAGGCTCTAGTACCGTCGAAGCACTGAGCGACCAGGGTATTCCTACTCAAAATGTAAACATGCTTCGTGAGCAACAAATGCAAAAATTTCGCGACTGGAATCTCGCCAATCTACAGGAAAGTCATCATCTAAGTGGAGAGAAGGGTTTGAGAGGGCTATATCATCTCGCTCAAACATTTCAGTGCCGCTCTCAAGAGGAACAGCTAATTACAACTTCTGCTTTAGCTACGTGAATTGAGGTCAAGAAGTCAACATGATGAACGAACTAGCTCCGGAGCTGTGCAGAAGGAAGCGTGGGGAGCATTTAAGAGTATCGAGGGAGTAGTGAGTAGAAACAAAAAAATCCAGTTCCGCGCTCAGTTTTTTGATAATGATGTCCTTCCTGCTTTAACGTACACCTCGGTGACTCTACGAAAAAAGGATGAGCATTTGCCAGCGTTACTCAACGCGCTGCAGAAAGGACGATGCTCAGACTTTCCCTATAGCCACAGGTGCAGAAGGGAATTTATGGTGCGGAGCTCATCAAATAAAGATCAGGGATGCCGTTGATTACGCTAAGAAATCAAAGATAAGGTGGGCCGAACACGTTGTCGGATAGTGATGACCATAGGAATAGGGCGGTTGCTGACTGTATTACGTGGGACGTCAAGCGAACATTAGAACGGCCATCACGGCGATGGACAAGTTTCCTCACGAAAGTTGTTAACATAATGAATGCTGAGCCTCGTGTCCCTTGAGCGAGGACGAATCACTCTGCCACTTTGGCTCGTGACAGGGACCAATGGAGACGTTACTGGTGCCCGATAGAGGGAAACGATGACCGACCGAACGACAGGTAGAATGCTTTTTTAGAAATATCACAGTCAAAATTGCCATTCACAAGGCTGCTAAACTACAGTATCATAAAATTAAATAGAGGATAAATTTTTCAGCCTTAATCAATCCCGTCTAAGGGAAGTGCACCTGCACTCGACTTCCATTCAGAATCGTAATGGCATAATGAGTGCGTATGTGGCCTATACAATGACTTGCGGTGGCTAGCCGATGAACACGTTACTGCTCTTATCCCCCAGACCAGTCTGGTCCGACCGGAGAGGGATGGAAGGCTTTTTTGACCTACGCAGATACTGATCTGGAAAGCGAACCCACGACCGTGCGTGTGAGATAGTGCGCCACTTGCCACCACACCACTTCCGCCCACAAAAGTGAACAACAAAACCTAAATCTATACTGGAAATCTTAGAACGATTTCTTCATTTGCTTTTAACTATGATCATCATTTCCTTTGCTATTTGGGGCACCTCAGTCTGTCTTGTCTTACTATGTTTTGTTCCGTTCCTTTTATAGCACGATATGTCTTCGCGTACCCAAATAAAAAGCAATAAGAAGAAAAAGTTGTACCTGTTGATAAATTGGATTCGCAGCCATCACTGATGGCAGCAGTATGTAACTTTGCCAGTCTTTTCCTTCTGGACAGGCGGGATTAACAGTGACCTGAAATGGAAGAGTGACGTGATTCAGCAAACTTTACTTCTGAATCCCTTGAGAAGCAAGAAGCACATGAAGCGTTTGTCACACTTAGCAGCGAAGCCTGTTTTTCGATTTATCGACAGAAAGCCGATTCTACAGACACTGTTTTTGGCCGCACGGGACACGATCGTTGAGCGAAGACGAGCTTCGCCCATTTCATCAGCAGTAGAGGCTACTTCGAAACGCTTCCTTTCCGCGACGAGTAAATACGGTTCAGACGCGTGCCTCCCTCCAGCCGTCCATCGCAGACTTCCGTTCCATTACCCCGTCGTCCTTCAAGTCCTTCAGTTGCAAATCAACAGTTTGCAATGTTTATAACTGCAGTATGACAATCACTCACTTCGGGGAGTAGAAGAAGTAGTTCGAAAATTTAGTTAATGGGATTATATCTAAATATCTTACATCCCCTATGTAGATGTAATAATGAATAATATTTTAAAGGAAACTGTGCTGAAAACACCGACAGACCTCTAGCTCAAAAAACTTCGTGGCATTGAATAATACTGCAAATGTGGTAACGCCCAGAATCGTCCATGCAGCTCCTCCTGCATAACAAGAAAAAATCCTTCGTAACAAATGAAAAATTGTAGGAGAAAACTGTAGTGGAGTTCAAAACGAATTAATAGGTGATCTCATTGATTGCTCTGAGCTTTCTAGAGGTGTTGACGTAATTACATGTATTTTTGATACTCTACTTTCGAGGCTAACTTCGTTCTGGGCTGTTCTGGGCTGGACATCGCTCATATTTTCACACTTTCATGAGGAGCGTTAATTATTTGTCAGCTCCAATTAATTTCCCATCCTTCATCAGCTGCAGTCCCAAACAACCGTTATTCAACTCTCTCTTACCGCGAACTATTCTAATCACGTCAAACAGTATCAAGGTTTAAGATGCAACGTATCTAGGAGAATAGTCGTTGAGAGAAAAAAATCGTAGAATAGAATGCTCCTTACCCGGATTACACATTTGTTTACTGCGCCTAGGATGGCAAACTGCTAAATATCGTTCTATAGTGACAGAGACGGTAATATAGACGCTGCCCGTTTGAGAGATATGTGACAAGGCAAATGCAAACCTGAAAGTTTTGCCGTTATTGTGTTAACGATACACTGCTCCTTGTATTGTTGCGAAAAAGTGACCTTCTCCGGCTGGAGGCGGATTTGTTGATGCACTGTTGATATGGAGGTGAGATAGGCCTTCTCTGCACTAGTCAAGGCTTAGACTTCTCTACTAGAGCTTCTCATCTTCAGTATGTTTTGGATTGAAACCTTCAAGAATCTCTTCGCAGGTGCGAGTCAACCAGTATGCATCAACCAGTACTTGGGTCTGGGTCTTACGCTCTGAGTCCGTGCATAGATCAAAGAGGCACCTACTTTTACCACCCGCCCGGGAACAACTTCGGATGGTTGTGTTGCCCAGACTGACCTGCACTTCTATGGCCGTCATTCAGTATTGAATCAAACAACTATCTGTAGGTAGTCACTGCCTACTTGAGCCTCTGACACACAGCGGGCAGTTATTTAGTCCTGTGCTGACCTTCTTGGGTCGTCCTTTTTGTGTACGGAAATAAAAATCACCATTCCAGCCTCGTTATCAGTTGAATTTCTTCCGACGTGCGGGTTAGAGTGATCTTCGTGAACAGCCTATGACACTCAACAAGCTTATTAGCGAAGTTACAATGATCGTCCCAGTTTCCTTTCTTGTAGAGAATTACTATCCGCGAGTTCCCTCATTGGTTGACAGCGCTTTCTTTCTAGAGGAGGGTTTCATATGTCTTGCAAGAAACGCATAAAGTTCGTGCCCGCGTGCACGGGTTAGGGATTAGGATTAGGGCTGAGAACTCGTTGGGGCCTAGAGTAGAATAGGATGCTCGAAATTGCAACTCTCACCTCCGAAGAAGGGACTCGAGATGCTGCCTCTCCTGAGAGATTTCTGAGTTTCGCACGTGTGTCGTGGATCACTACGGGTTGGAATAAATTTCTGTGCAACTTCCACTTCTCCCATCCTTAATCTTGATGTTGTGAGGGTTCCGTCCTTCTTTTCAAACATAAAGGTGGAATGTTGTAGTCCAGTTGATCACATCAGCATTCCTTCAGACTGGTTCCATATAGAGCTGCTTCCAGGAGCCTTCTCTCCTTGTGTAAAAGAAAGTCTTGCCGCACTGCGCCGCATCAGAAATGTGTGATTCACGGTGACTTCAGGAAGCCTGGCCTCTTTAACCTGGCGAGGAAATTCCGAACAGCGCCGTCATAGTCTTCGGTTATCCACGACTTGCCAGTCATATCGGGACAAGCGTCGTTTAGAACGTCCTAGTAGTATACAACTTCGAGCTATTTGCGCAATGTTGATCTCGCAATCTTCTGCATCTTGTGACCGAATCTGATGCTGTCGCGAATGAGTCGATGATCAGAACCACTTCAGAAAAATGTTACGACACTAGCATCTAGTGAGCAGCACTTCCTGTTCATTGATATGTTGCCCGGTTTAGCATGAGTTGGAATCCAATACTCAGCGGCGCTGTTCTTTCTTCTGGGGTAAGGAGTCGTTAGAATTCTGCCAGGCAATTTCGTTCTCGTCCTTGTCCCCCACTCCGCTTTCCAATCCGAATCGTCAACTGTATAGTGTGGATAATAGCGATACGAGAGATGGTCTTCAGGTGAGCACTGACGACAGGCCGGTGCACTACAAAAGAAATGCCGCCCACATTCCGCGATGGAAGGTCTTCACTACGAATTATAAGAGTTCCATTATATTAGGTGTATTAATTTCCGCCGTTTTTTTGCGTGCAGAAACATATTTATTACATAATTGAAACCGAATGTACGTTAACCAATGTACTGCCCATTGTTAGCTACAACTTCTTGAAATCTTTCAGGTTTCTTGTTGACTCCGCGTCTAGAAAAGTTTTCATTTTTTGAGGCAATCCAGTTATCCACCCATCTTCACACTTCTTCGGCATTTCGGAAGCGTATATCTGCCAAACTGATTTGAATGGACCGGAATAGGTGGTAATCAGAAAGAGCAAGTTCCAGAGAGTATGCGGGCTGAACAAGCTGATCCCATGCAAGAACTGCCTTATTTATAAGTACATTCTTCGCTACATGAGGTCTGGCATATTCGTGGTGGAACAGCACCTCATGACGTTTTCTTGCGATTAACAGCCGCTTTTAGGTGAGAGCATCCTACAAATTGTCAAGTTGGTGTTTGTAGCGATCACCAGTAACAGTTTCGTTCGGGCTCAGCAGCTCATAGTACACAATACCCTTTTGACAACACCACCAAATGCACACACAGCATTACTTCTTGGCAATGGACATTCCGCTTTCGCTGCAAACTCTCGAGTGAAGAGAAACCATCTCACCAGGCTCGTTCAGAAGGAGCTTGTTCTCCATAAGTATCGAAAAGCATCCGGTGGGCTTCAATGCCAGTTTTCTTGAAATCAAACAGCAGGAGAAGGCTCCCAGGGTACCGGTTTATCACGTTCCATGACCGATCAGTCCGAGAGCAATGGGATTTGGGGGAAAAACTGATCTGTCTGCCCTTAATTTGGTAGCCAATACCCTATCTTACAGAATATGATAGTTTTCACACTTGTTGTACCAACTTACACATATTCCGAAGGATCTAGAGCAATCCCCAAAGATTTCACAATATGGAAACCAAAATGTGGACATACTTTTCCGCCAACCTAATACCTATTTATATAAATATTAGGGCGGAGGTGGTGTAGTGAGAAGTAGTGCTCTATCTCACACGCATTGTCAGTGGCTCGATCCCCGGATCGCTATACGCCTAGGCCAACCTAGCCTTCCACGCTTCGAGGTCGGTAAGTTGGTACCCGACTCACCTGGTAGAATAGAAGCACTGTATTGTACACCGGCTGCCCACCGCATTTCATTGTATAGTCCACATACGCACTCATTTCGCCACTACGATTCTGAATGGGAGTCGAGTGCAGGTCGCATCCCTCAGACGGGATCGATTGACGCCAAAAACATCATCCTCTATATAAATATTGATGAAGCAAAATGATGAAGGCCCCAAGGCAATACTTCATCGAGCAGTAAAAACGTTGGCGGATTTCGGACCGAACATGTCGACATCTGACGGTAGTAACGAAAGGCTGTGGCAGAGGAACAGGTTGCTTTACCTCCGGTAAGCGGATATTTTTTCAAGCGACAAGCGAGTCCTGATCGTTAGTCTAGAGGGCAATGATTTAGATGTACTATACCGGGGCTTGCTGTGTGGAAATCGACGTGTGAAGAACGAATGCAACCGTTACCCCTGGTCGACCGACAAAAGAGACTCGAGCAAGGGGCCGGCCTTCCTCCACATCTACCTAACCAAGCTTCGAGCTCGAAGCAGCATGCAGGTCAAAATGAATCTTGCATGAGTGAAGAGTAGCGGAACTATGCATTAGAGCACACGCTAAAATACTGAAAATTGGGAAAAAAATGAAAACTTTCACTACTATAAGACAAGCCAACATTAGTTAGAGCTGGGCACACCCGCTCTAGTTAATGTTTGCTCTGTTTTACCTTCCCAGGTGCGCATACTCTGCAATGCTAGATTAAGTGAGTGAATAAGTAATTTTGATTGAACAAGTTCAATTTCAATTCACTGTTAGTCCCTATAACCAGAATGCTTCAAATTGCTCGGAGTACTTCTAGAGAGAATTGTTGTTGTAGAAAGAGCCACTGAACAATAGACGTAAGCATAATTACCATTAATTCGATTCGCTTCGGATTCGGAAGAACTCAATTAACTTGAATTTCTACCGCTTTGAAGAATGAACAACTCGATAAAATGAAATGGGAATAAAACTTCCAAATAAAGCCCCGGACTCATTACTGACAAGCAATATATAGCAGTGACCAGAGTATGTAAACGTATGACCAGCAGTATGTAAACGCAATTTTGCTTATTCTGTTGATATAAAGCATATCGAAAATATGGATTAACGAGAAGCATTTAGTCAGTGACCTTAAAAGAAACGGCAGTGAGTACAGTCTTATCAAAATAGAGAGGATAGTCTTGGGGCGTTATTCAATCCCGTCTGAAGGGTGAGCCCGCGCTTTCTATTACCATTCAGAATCGTAGTGGCGTATTGAATGCGTATGTGGCCTATACAAAAACTTGTGGACGCGTCTAGTACTATTAAACCTACCCCAGAGGATGGAAGGCTTGGTTGCCCCAGGAGGATATCGATCCGAGCTTTGAACAGGCGTGTGTAATGTGCTTCAATCACCCCCTACACCACATCACCTCCGCGCTTAATCCTTTAATTAGATATGCTCAACCAAATTACGCTCGTTTGAAGCGGCTCTTGCATTTTCTTGAGTTTAATTGGCCTAGGAACTTATGGATTAAGGAATTGGTTTTCGCTTAGGTTAACTCAGGGTGATGGTAGATCAAATACGCATTTGTGACACGACCATTTGTCGGTGATTGCGATCGTTGTAAATGAAAGTAGTGGAAAGCATGACACATTCTTGAATGGAACTAGTTATCGTGTTCTCATTTTGTATGGCCTAAGTAGACCGTCAGCGCTGTAAAAAACCTTTCTTTTAGTCAGTTAACATTATATACAAGAAGAGCCCTGCAGTGCTTCCCTTATTGCTTACGAGGTGGCTGATGGACGTCAGCAAATGGCATTGCATCACAATTGCCCAAAACACGACTAAGTGGTTTTCGTTTTTCTGTTGGAGAATTCGGCAAGTCTTTTAAGTGTTTTGCCATTTGAAAGAGCGATCCCTTCAACGCCATTGCCTAAGGAAGCCCATCAACAAAGTGTGGCACTAAAGTTTACTTGCCCTTCATTCTTTTTTCTTTGTATATCAGAAAATTTTCCGTTGCGGGTGCGGTTTCACACTCAATCAGAATTCTGAAGTGAAATTCTTGAGACAGGAGTAATTTGCTTACTTTTCCTCTCTGAAACTACTAGTACAAGACGGAGATCAAGTGGTGTTACTTTGTACCTTTTTAAGAGAACTAAACCAGAAGCATCGCTGAACTTCAAAGCGATTTCTAGCTACTTCGAAACAGCTTCGAAGATCCTAATGAAACGCGTCTACAACAGCGAGAAGGTAGACAGCGTCTATTCCTTTCAAACATTCTGCAATGCTGCCTCGATGTTGGATGAGGATTTGCTAAAGTCTTGGAATTGAGGATGCTTCAGACTGGGAAATCAAGCTAATTGAAGTCTTCCAAACTGGAAGGGTATTCATTTGAAGCGATGATGATTGCATCACGCCTGGACGATTAGGACTTGTGAGAAGGGTCACCGTCCTACAGTAGCAACACTTTTCATTGCTGGTTTTCTTAAACCATAAATGTCGATCGCTCTCAGTTTTGAAGACGCAACTGCACTATAAAATTGAGGTGAGGCGAAGGCTTCATTGATTGCAAAGCAAAATTTTCGTGGCAGTTGAAGGAAATAAACAGAGCAAAAAGTGCAGGAAGTCGCAGACCCACTTGATTGAAGGCACGCGACCCATCATCATTCTTTCTGGCCAAAAATTTTTTCATTGATAAAACCATCACTTAACAGCCCGAGCGTTTGCGTTCCATAAAGAAACATCTAGCGTGCAGTCTCTCACAAAAAGGTTGCTATGAGGACAGTAAAATAATGTTTTCTGAAGAAGTCACTGGCAAGGATAAGACGCTCGTGGCTTCTTCACTGCCGGCCTGAAAATTGTCTGAGACAAATACTCAACGAGCGTACTGATGGACGTAAGAAAGCACTGATCCGACTACGTTTCCTGAAAAATCTCGTAGTCCTCCCAGCAAGACGCAACTCCAGCCCACAGAGCCAAGCTTGCCGCAGGGGGTGCGGACGATGGCTGTCCGACTTCATCGGTAAAAACTAACGGTCATCTTATTCTCCAGAACTTGACTCACTTGACTCTCCCGTATGGTTCTTGATTAGAAGAGGACCTGTCGACTTTGCAATCGCAGTTTGGAGTCCCAGAAAGCAAGACTGAAGAATTGCTGGGAAGAAGTGGAGAAGGATGCCTGCGTGCAACATGCGATCAGCCCGAGAGCAAACTTTGTGCCGCTATCCGGGTATTAGTAATGGGGGTATTTTGAAATGAGATTGTAGCATGTTGCAGCTAATGATTTCAGCTGCCGTGCATAGAATTTGCATCATTCTTCGCATCTGAGAAGCTTAAATATATTGCTATGAATTGGCGTCCTCAATTTTGGGACACCCTGCATGTTGGGTTGTCCGGAAAGTCTCCGCCGTATCAAATCCATTCATCAAAGGACATATTGTGTGGTTTTCTGTTTAGTAACGCTCCGTCACCTTTCTATCAGTTTCATTAGCTCACTTTCATGGAAGGTTCTAGACTTAAAATCGATAAACCTTTTCAGGCGTCTTTTGCAGTCCTCTAGTAGATTGAGCGATTTTCCATACGAAAAATGTTGCAGAAACTTAAAGAAGTGGTAGTCTGATGGTACTATGTATAGACTATAGGGCGAATGTGGTTAGACATTCCATCCAAGCTCAAGCAATTTTTGACGAGTGTTCAAAAATTCGTGTGCCTGAAATTATTCTGTTGGAAGACAACGCCCCTTCTGGCCACTTCTGGGCGCTCCTGGTTTACCGCTGCCTGGATTTTGACATTTGGAGTAGTTTGATACTGCTCGCTGGATAGGCTCTACGACCGCTTGCGCTCCACGTTCTTATACGCGACCCACTTTTTGTCCTCTGTTTTCATACGATTCAAAAAGGCTGCTTTCATGGTCCGCCGGCCGGTCGGCGTGCCACAAGGCAGTGCTAGGGGGGAGAAGGGCGGCAGACGGTCAGTCGAAGGGATGAAAACAAAGAAGAACAAGATCAAAAACCAAACAACCAGGGGGTGGTGGAAATGGTTTTTGATCTTGTCTCCCCTTGTTTACAGCCCTTCGAGGGGCTGACCGACCGTCTGCCGCCCTCCTCCCCCCTAGCACTGCCTCGTGGCACGCCGACCGGCCGGCCGGCGGACTATGAAAGCAGCCAAACAGCTCATTTTTGTTTCGTTTTAGCATGGAGTCGCACATGGAGGTACGGTCCATCACAATGCGCTCGCTCAGTTCGTGAGGTACCCAAACATCGAGGCGCTCAACAAAACCAAGTTCCAGCAAATGACTATGGATGATTGATTCGAAACATTCAGTCTTCCTCTTATTCCACGAATAGTGATTTGCCGATTCGTTACAATTGATGTTCTGATTTGGTTGGTTTCAACAGAGGATAGCCTTCCTGAGCGTTGCCGACTTCCAAAGGTTAACTCACCATGTCTAAATTTCACAAATCACTCGCGTGCTGTACGTTCCCCCAGAGTATATCTATTCAAATGTACCGAACTTTTCTCGCCGCTTGAGAGTTTTCCTGCCCTTGCGTGAGAAGTAAGGCATCAGGCGCCGCAGATGCACCGATGATGCTCAAATTTCCTTCGAGTATTATACGACCAGAGTTTGACGAGTGTTAACGGAACTCGAACCTGGATATAATAGAAGAGGCTTACCCTTTCAGAAAACAACGAGTTTTATGACTTTAGGTTCTTGATCTTTTCTACAACAGTTGATAACCTCGGGGGTTCCTAAAATGACTGACTAGACTTACCGGACCGGATAACTATATATATATATATATATATATATATATATATATATATATATATATATATATATATATATATATATATATATATATACATACATATATATACATATATATATATATACGTATATATATATATATACACATATATATACATATACATATATATACAGTATACAGTATATACAATATATATATATACAGTATATATACTGTATATATATATATATACAGTAACGCTCAAAAGTATTCGGTGAAATGTTGCTTCAATTATAATTTTCAGTCATAACTCATTTCCTCCTGGATCTAATCAAATTTCAATATGTCTAACATTGGTGTAGTGTGAATATTTACCACAACTGACCTGCAATCTGATCATGTTCCAGATATCCAAAAGGGCTTGAACAAAAAATCAACTAGAAATACGAATTATGGTTCTTCTAGGAGTCCTTTCCTCTTTGCCATGTCTTAAGTGTATGAGCAATGTCGAACCCAGAAGAGAAGAAAAACGTACTCAAGGTCGGAATAACTGCAGACGTCACAAACTTGCTTTCAGCACAGTCTACAAACACCTCCCCATTAATATGTGGATATGGCTGTTTTGCAATCAAGTAGTGTTGGACAGTGTAAAATATGCTTCAGCTAAACAACTTTCATGTGATTTGCTCTTCTGAGAAAAAAGTTACGGCAAGTTAAAATTGGCCGAATACTTTTGACCGCTACTGTATATATATATATATATATATATATATATATATATATATATATATATATATATATATATATATATATATATATATATATATATATATAAGATTATCTATCCAAGATTCCCTCGGTAGATTCTGTGTTCGTTTTCTAGTTTTTGTTTGTAAGCATGTGTTGAGGAGCTGGAGCTTGGTAAACATTCGCAAATTGTTGGCTATATCGAAGTCAGGGGACGGGCTCTTTCAACCGGAAAATTCTCAGCAGGTCCTAGATAAAGGGATTTTCGAACTGGACGACGTTTAGTCAATTGCTGAACGGCCGGTGGATCTCAAAGTTTCGATCCTATGCTGTAGTGTACTATATTTTCCTTCAATCAATCTCAGACGAAGGAGTGATTTGCGCAAGGGAATGAACCGACATTTGCCCACAAGCATTGGGTAAGTGGATCATTGCAGGATTCATTCAGTAAGGAAGACGAATAGAATATCTTGCTTGTTGAATAACTTTTGCTGCGCATTTTTGAAGCAAGAATGCACTGAAAACAGTTTGAGTTACTATCCGTATAATTTAAGGCCTAGTGCAGTGTAGCGCATTCGGATATTAAGTGGCCAATCTCATTTTCCTTTCATTCAAATACACTTCTTAGAACTGGTTTCCCATCAGTTGCACTTCTCACAACCGAGCGATTTTTGCTTTATTTACACAATGTTGAATTCGTGATGAATTTATTCTAATGATTTCCATTTGAGAATTTAATTATGCTCATTCCGACTCAACTTAGTTTACGACTTTGCTGCCTACTCCGGCCTACAACAAGGAACCGCAAGAAAGGACCGAATGATAAAATAAGCTGCGATCAACCAGAAGCTCATAATTTCCCCAGGTTTTTTTCGTTTGTAATATTTAGATACCTGGTTCGGCTAATAGAAATACAGATGCTCCATTTCTTTTCAAACTTGTACATATCAATCTACACACCCTTCACCACCGGACAAAGATTTCGGCTTTCATAGGAAGGGAAAGTGCTCACAATAAGAAAAAAATTGGAGTGGGTATAATAAGAATGAGTTTAGCAACAAGGTTCGTTGTAAAAAAAAAACTTCAACCAGCTTCTCCATTTGATACGTTTTCCATCAGCTCATGAAAGTCTCGTAACGACTTCCATACCCCATTCTTAGATCCAATTCCGTCTCGAATCATATTTCAATACACGTTTGCGAGATATGAGGGGTAGTCAAACCCTCGTGGATGAGTAAGCTGACATTCACTTAGTGAGGTGTACCGAAAGCTTAGAACTGCAGTATTGAGAAATTGTGTATGTATGAGGAAAATCTAGGCATTGCATGATTATGCGTCACTTGTGAGCTGGTAAATAAAAGACTATGGAAAACAAAGAAAAAGACATTACATAAGTGTTTCCCACTTGATGAATACGCTTTGGAGTAGTTCTGGAGTGAAGGTGAAATCTCAAATAATGACATGAAACCGACTGATTTTCATGTGCAAAATCCACGTCATGAAATCACGCCGAAGTTCTCTCGTAATGAGTCCGACGATTTACCAGGATTCGAAGGATAAACGAAAACGCTTACCGTAGGTACGTTAGCCAGGCGACGTAAAGATCAAATGCTCGCGTGTATTCAATAATATATTCCATGGCATAAATAAAGAAAGCAGTAATCAGAAGACACGAATCGAATACGGCCAGTGCTGTGAGAAACAGATTATTTGGATTTCGCATTGCTGGCCTGAAAATTAAAGAGAGTGGGGACGGGAAAACTCATTGAAACTTGAGAAGTCCACTGTTTTCCGTTCCTTTCCTTTCCTTGACAAAACTTTTGAGTACGTGTTAGCTATCATACCCATTTTAAATCGTACGTCTTTCCTTCCATTCTGCCCAAAGCAATGACTTCAGTTTGATGGATATTTTTCTCAGACAACGCTGGTGCTGATTGATCCAGTTTAGATAGCGAAACCTATAACCCAGTGAGTTATGATCCCCTAAAGGGAGTACTGCCTCCTGACTACTGCACTCATTCGTTTTAAATCTCCTAAGCCACTTTATAAATCAAATGCACACCAGCATGCCATCCTCGATGGATCCTCTTTTTCGTCCTTTCTCAACACATCGCACCATAAATATTTGAAAAGCTTTCGCTTAGTTGTCCAAGCACGACATTCCTTGTTGAATTGAGTGACTTTGATTATCATTAGGTTTAGCGCCTTGTGATGGAACAATCTGATAAATATAATAATTAGGTGTCTTATGTGCTAGCATGGTCGCAGGTTCCAATCTCAGATCGATAGCCGCCTAGGCCACTCAAGCCTTACATCTCTCCCGGGTCGCTCAACGGGTACCAAATACGTCTGTAAGATACAAGCACTCACTTGCGTATCAGCTGGCCACCGTAAGTCGTGTATAGGCCACATAGGCATTCAGTACGCAACTGCGACTCTGGATGAAAGTCGAGTGCAGGGGTGCGTCCCTCAGTCGGGATTGATTAATGTCAAGAGGATTCAACACAATCTTTGAGGATGGTAAGGAAGAGTTCCACAAATAGGTTAGGTCGTCAGGTACCATGCCGCTTTTGGAACCTATGGTATATAATGAAAGCACGTCAACTTTAAAGCACATTTTAGTGATCAAGAGCAGGGTGGATTTTTATGAACGAAATGAAGCAGTTTAACAATACTTCTACGGGTTTTTTTTTTGAATAGGTCAATTTCGCTGATCATGGCCTTAGAAGTAACAAAGACGTCAGCTTCCCATCTTTACAGAAGGATGATCAGGAAATCGCGAGAGAGTCGGTCTTCATTCGTGAGTTTTAATTAGGTAGCGATTCAGCGGTAAAGCTTGTTTTTGTTCCTCAGCCCAGGGAAGAGCGGAACAGAGAAGCTTTGCTGAGAAGACAACTCATCATTAACAAACCTCGTAAGAATGAGTGCCGTTGATGCATTTCCGAACAACCCAAACAATCCTATGAGACTGCCGGCGACGCTGATAAGAAAGAATTTTACCTGAAACAACGGGGAACGATATATATATAGTTTTTCGGTAGGAAATCCTTTATTTAGGTGCGCCACGCACTCGAACTTGTTCAGACCTTTGGTAGCAAATTGGATTTTACTTGTACAGTGATGAGGGGCAGTCCGTTGATATTTAATACAAATTTTCATTTCGGGCGAGTCCTCCACTCTCATTTCGAATACCTGTGATAGAAGGGTTGCATGACCTAAGGAATTTGGTTTGTCTAAGCTCCTATTATACGTACTACTCATAAGGAGTCTGCTTCACAAACTTTCATTCATGAGCTCAAGGCACGTAATTCTAAAACCGTTTGCAGTTCTGCGGGCCTACCAATTCGTGACGACTTTTTCGCAGTCTCCTTGGTGACAAGTTTTTCTGTTGAGTAATAGACGTTGAAGCGCCAGTGCGAAAACCGAACTTTTTCCAAGAAAAGTCTTAGGGCCAAAAAAACCCAAATTACGAAAAATCAAGAAATTCACTAGTTTAGAAGCATAGATATACTTTTGAAGGTTACATTATCCAAGGATCCGAACGTTTCCCTATAGGCACAGAAAAAATACTAAAAAATTATTATGAAAACAACTGTTAGCCGAGCACCGACCTCAAGATAATCGTGCGGTTCAAGCCCGCAATCCGCGGAACTGTTTGACGCATCAGCCATCACCGCTCCATTATATCTAAAAGGAAGTTTTGTAGAGAAATGGCAATCTTTTCGAAGACCTTCTTATTCATACATATCTTCCAAAAAGTACCTTGAAACGATTTCAGATGCAATGAGAAGACATAGGATGATAAACATAGTGAGCTTCAAGGCTGAGGCTATATTTTCTGTGGACTTTTCATGAAAGGTGGGAAAGGTCGTGGGCATCTAATACGACTACAAGGACACTCCTATTTCAAGCCCAAAAAAAAACATTGGAAAAACTGCTGTAGGGAAAGTTTCAAAAAGAGCTCAAATGATGAGTTGTTTTCATTAATGAGAGGCCTATAAATGTGTACTAAACTTCTAAACATTCCCTCGACTTATTTGGACAAATTTTGGCTACACAACAAATTTCTTTTCCCTATAACTATAATAATTTTG
The DNA here is from genome assembly GCA_000469685.2 of Haemonchus contortus. NCBI lineage: Eukaryota > Metazoa > Nematoda > Chromadorea > Rhabditida > Trichostrongylidae > Haemonchus > Haemonchus contortus. The sequence goes on along the minus strand of LS997563.1, from coordinate 47,237,937 downwards.
AAATACTGACACTGTATGTATCTCACAAAGCTCCATTTTCAATGGCAGAATTCGAAAAGAGCAACCTCTGGTTGGACCATGAGAAGGCTCTTGTCGATTTCTTTTCTAGCTCTTATATATTTGGTGCTGAAAGCGATTACAATATAAGGTGTCCTGTTCCTCTCCAGGAAAATTCATGCTCTATTAGCATTGTAACAGTGGTTTTATGGGAGCTCAGAAACCAAAACATCTGATCCGATGGCTCTAAGATGTAAATTTTTGAAAAAAATCGCAATGATGGTTTTGAAAATGGCTGAAGAGCAAAATGCCCAAAGATTAGATGTGTGCAAGCTTCAGGAAAATTCCCACTTGGGGTGCTCCAAAACAACGCAAGTATCTACGAAGAAGTTCTGAAATATTGAATAGGCATATTAAAAGCATAACAGTCTCTAGTACTTTTGGAAAGAAGACTTTAGTAAGGAAGAATTTACGACAATAAGCGTTGTCGTTGCATTTCTACATGAAATTACATCACAACGATACCAACAAAAAGACGACTGACTGCGAAGAAAGTAAAACTATCGAAAGCGAATACTGCATTGAAAAAGAGATAGGAAAACTGTGATAGACGAAAATGGGTCCAATCCAAATCAGCTGCATCCAGTGGCTGACAACATTTTCTCTACACAACATACCTCAATAAATTCTGCAAAGGAGTGCAAGCAAAGTTTTTAGAGAGTTCCCACGGAGGAAACAATCTCCATTAGTGTGATATACTGAATTCCCCGTAAGTAAACCTCTTAATCCTGACACGCATTTCCTTTCAACACAAAATCTCAATCTTCCTAAGTATACAAGTCGATCTTTCAAGACGTGTTTGGTGTGTAACAAAAACTGTTTTGTGATGTAGGCCAGTTCCCAGCTTTCAGTCGTTGGTAAATATAAGGCGAATTGGATAAGTTGAAGGAAGTTCAAATAGGAATTTTGGGGTCAAAATTGTAAGCTGGGTCTTCGAAGCAATTTTAGAGGGGACAAAGCTTGTTCAGGAGCAGTGCTGGCAAATGAGCGCAGTTAATATCAAGCCAGCCAACAGACTCGGCAAGCGTGAATCAATGTTGTTATTAGGCACTCATTCAAACAAATATCGAAAAGTGGATGGGGACATTTACCGGAGATAAAACTAAATTCCACTAATGGCGAATAAAACCGAGTGCTACCTAATAGAAGACTTGAGCATAAACTCGAAGCTTCTCGAAAGCCTCAAACTAGCTTATTATTACCGAGAAAAGACTGAGCCTAGTGAGTATCAGTTCCTCCCTGAATTGCACGAGTGCTGCATACGTAAATAGACGTGAACGAGGTATGAACATTCGTCTGATTGAGAGTTAGTCGTAAGTGACCATTGCCACTCATTTCCATTATCGAAAAGAAGACTTGATCCCTAAAGCCTATTAGCATCCGAGTAGTCAAACAGAGAATCTCCTGTGCCAGGAATAACAGTGGTTTTGAAAAAGTAAAACACTGTGAGAATTCATCATCATCATCTTTTTCTTCTTTGACTGTCCGGCTTGTAAACGGGAACTGCTTTACCGTGAGGATACATAAAAAATTCAATAAACATGTGCTTTCAGGCAAAAAAAAAAACTTTCAGTACCAGAACCACTCAGAAGACGTAAAGTCCGGATTATGGAAACGAAAAATGAGATAGGAATTTTACGTAGAACCGCTTTTTAAAAAATTCGCAAGGTCAACTTAGAAGCATAACCTGAGTTCTTTTCTTGAAGCACAAATACTTTACTCAAACGCTCTTCCTATTTTAAGAAATAACAATTCGGATAGGAAGGAACAAAAGAAAGGATCAAAGCAATAAAAGGAAAAAAGAAAAAGCGCAAACCGAGCGAAATATAAAAGGTGTGGTGAGGGGTAAGTTTACATATACAATCATGGGCTCCACCGTGATTGATGAGGTAGATGGTTCAAACGATGAATACCAAATTTAGTAGTAGAAAGGAACAAACTTAAAACCATAACGCTTATAGTACTTCGAGGAACAAATGCAATAAATTCAATTCTTGAAAACCTAGGTTAGGGTATTGTCAGCCTTAACCTTTTGTTAAAATTTAGAAATATAGTCAACCCTCAGTGCTATTTTCACCAAGCAGTGCAAAAGTGATGGAAGCAAGCTGCTCCTGCCTTGCTTATTGGTTTACTGATGGTCTGGCCTCGCCTCCCTACCTCCTTGGCGCGCCTCCTACTCCAAGGAAGGGTAGTACGTGTACGTAGAATTTCCACTGATTCCACTGTAACAATTAATTGCTAGAATGCTTACCAATATTTGATACGGAGGAGAACTGATGACAACGCACTTGAGAACTCCCATGAAAAGGAGTATATCGCCTATCTCGAGCCAATAATAGATAAATTCTGGTCTTAGCATGGCACTTTATTATCATTTTGCGCTCTTCTTCTCAAGACCACACTGAAAGTCTGACAGGACTCTACTCTGTTAGAGTGCCCATTCCAATGATTCTGTGCATTCTTGAGTGATGGAGGGTACAGTGCTCTTAAGGAAAAATAGAAGTCAGCGAATGCATCATTCCAGCCCAAATTAGTCCTATTCACTAAATTGTATTTGAAAAGCGCAAGCGCTGTTCGAGTCTTATTGTGGGTTGTAAGGACACATTTTCCTCTTGACACAGAGCTCTTGTAATCATAGCTGTATTGCGAACTCCAATAATGAGCCTGAACTGGAACTAGTAAAAGAAGTAGCATAGTACATGAAGCAAAAGAGCGATTTAGATGTTTCCGAAACACGCATTTGATCACTCTTTAGAATCAAGTGCGAGATTACAGCGACCAGCGAATTTTGCCGACATGCAAGCTGATTGTTTATCTTCCAGGGGTTTCTTGCGAATATGGCTCTCCTAGAATTATAGATGAGAGGAGTGGATAGCCTAAGCAGGTTCCGAATTTGATTTCACGGCAGCAGTACCACTTCCGTATTGAACTACAGGTGTAAGGGTATAGCAGCGAATGACAGAGTTGCTTCGCTATTTGCCACAGAAACTTTTCGGCATATCTACGAGGTACTGAAAACTTTAATAGACAAACATCAATAGCCATGACTTTAGTGAGGCGTAATAATCTAACGGTTTCTCTTGAATATCGTTGTTGTCATAATTGTGCCTTCGTGAGCGGTCCATGACCATCTACTAGAAATACCTCCATTTAAAAAAGTGTTCAAGAAAGCACTTTTATGTAGATGTCACCAACTTCTCAACCTTGTTCGTCACCACTTAAAAAATATGAGATCCCGATTAATCAACAGCATATATCATTTAATGATCGATTGCTGTTAAATAAATGAACTACAGAATTAGAAACGTCACCTTCACTTCCACATAACATCTCAAATAGATCTTACGCAACCACAAAAAAAGAACTAATCTCGCTCAAGCGGTGGCCATAAATCGAATACCAGCGACTCCCCTTTTTTATGGCGGCACTTAAAAACTCAAGAATACTTCACGACGCGAAAACAACGCCTACGGAAGGCTTCAAAACGAAGGCGAGTCTGAAGCTTCATTCGGCCCCTTAGAAATCGCCATGACCAGAATCTTACATGAAAGTTATAGGCCAAACTAGTCATTCCTACTTTTTCATATTTTCAAACATAATTTTAGAGCCATAGATTTAATCGACATGGGATACATTTGTCGGCAGGAACAGTAAAGGCATTATACCGCACTCTAGCAACGAGGTAACCTAACGGAAACATCACATGGGGACACGGCATAACGAAGTTTGACATCTTTTAGATTAGGAATAATCTCCGACGACTGATTCTATTCTTCTCCAATAGCTCAGAACGATTCTTAACATCTTTCCAAAGAGAATTGGCTAGCCTTCCTCGTGAAGAGAAGTCTCCCATTTGGGCAACAATATGACTGGTAGCACATGGAGCTTGTCATACCAACTCATACTCTTCGAGTCTCCTGATTTGGGAATGAGACAAATGCAAAAAAAACAGAGGAACGCGTAAACAAAAGATGATAACCACATCTTATAAGACTGTGATTATGCAAATTTCATAAAAACCAGGGGTCAAAAGACGAGTTACGCGGCCCCGCCACGGCGAAGAACGGTCCGAACATGGCTCAATAAGGAACAAGAAGTCAGGAGGATCACCCTTCAATGGAGCGTTGCTTTAATTTCATTTCTTTCGTATGTTATTTGCAGATCTCATCCGATAGTGGGTTGTAAGGGAGGAAGCGTTGCAAGAGAACCTATGGCTGAGAACCAGCTTGTCCACTTCTTTCTATTACTGCCAAACTCCCAAGCATCACAATTGGGAGCTTCGCTGGAAGCTGTGTTATCTGAACAGTAAGTGAATTATGAAAGAAGGAAACATGAATCAAAATGTACTTCGCTTATGGAGCACTTCTGAATGGTGCAATCGATGACGGGAAAGGACGACGATGTTAGTTTATGAGTAGGCCCTGATTGCAGTAACTCTGTCCCAGAGGAGCGAACAGTTATAAGCATACAATCCAGCTTTTTTTGGTGATTTCGTGTATCTCTTGGTACTCTACTGAGCAACGAGCTTCATTGCACAGAACTATGTAAAGAAACATTATAGAATGCGCATTTAATTGGCCACAACATCTTTACATGTACCTTCCTTGATCTTCAATAAGATGGTACATCCGGAAAAATCTCAGTCAAAAGATATCTTGTGTAGGTTTAAAAATTGAGAGTAATCGGATCAGAATAAACGACTGCGAGTCTCTGCAAGTGACAAGGGACGATCTTACTAATCGCGAGATGAAGCGTGTCACGGACTGATAAATGTGAAATTTTGTACGCCACGTATACAACACTAATTAGATGTGAGACGAAGTGAAAAAAAATGACCTCTCCTTTTTCCATATTGGGAAAGCAAGATTCCATGCAAAGGGAGTATGGTGCAGTCAAAGAATGCTTAAATTTGCTTTGGATTGATTAGAAAGAAAGCCTTTTATGAGTGGAGCGCACTCAAAGTAGTATCAGAAATAACGCCAATACAATCAACTGCACGAAGAAATATCGGGAATGAAAGCTAAAAAAGTACGCTTCCCACTTCATGTTAGTACCAGTCGGGCCGCCCGGCTAACGCCAGGTTTCCCTCCTTCTTATGGTGTCGCCCGGCTTCGCCGGGCGCTCCTCCTTCTTGTAAAAAATTTGCTTTTCCTTGAAAGCTCTACACTCCCAGCATTAGCTCCGAATTGGGAACGATTTGTTCAGTATTATATTTGATTGTATACTAATTAGAAGTCTCGAATCATTGCTCTTTATCTCGAAAACGTGTCACATTGATGGCTTAACTGATTGAAAGCCAACGTCTTGAATGGTACCCAGAAATGGATAGTAGCACCTATCACAGATGTCGTTATCAATAGAACATTTTTCCCACGGAGTTTTCATTAATTGGGAATCCCGACTCATTAGCGGTCAGATGAGTTTAGCCACAAATGATATGTCAGAAAACAAAAAGGAATCGTGGTACTTCATTGTGTCACAAAGCTTATTACGTAACGGTCGTAGTTTAATAGCAAGAAATGGACAATATTCTCATTTCGTTATGGAGAAATGTCTTTGATCGGTCGCTATTACTGCATTTACCCGTCTTATTGAATGAAACATCTCAAAGAGTCAGTATTTGATCATGAATACCCTTTTGCTCTGTAAGGATCCTTATCAGTTCTTATCAAATGTTATCAGTTCGTGTCACAGAGTACCTACAACCACGTATCATACATTGCCGTCATTGAAAAGGTTCCAGTGTTGACGCGAAGGGGATTGCAACGCTTGCTCGCTTGTTATTATGTTATTATTATGAGTTATGAATTTGCAACCTAAAATTTCTAATGCGTACGCCCCGCCCACCTTAGGATGAGTTCGATCTTGCCAACTGCCGTAAGTGTTACCATGCCGCAGCCTGTACTCCTGTCGATTTTGAACGCTTTGGTTCCACTGGGACAGGAGTTATGAATTTGCGATCTAAAATTTCTAACGCGTACGCCCCTCCCCTTGCAGGCGGAGTCCGCTCCTACTACCTGCCATAAGTGTTCCGATGCCGCCCTCTGTACTCTTACCGATTTTGAACGCTTTGGGTCCACTGGGACAGGAGTTATGAATTTGCGATCTAAAATTTCTATCGCGCACGCCTCGCCCCTTGCAGGCGAAGTCCGGTTCTGCCACCTGCCATTAGTGTTCCCATCCTGTTTCCTTTACTCTTACCAAGTTTGAACGCTCTGGGTCCAGTGGAACAGGAGTTATGAGTTTGCGGCCCAAAACTTCTATCGCGCACGCCCCGCCCCCTGTGGGCGGAGTCCGGTTCTGCCACCTGCCATAAGTATTCCCTTTCTGCCCCCCGTACTCCTACCAAATTTGAGCTTTCTAGGTCCACGGGGACAGGAGCTATGAATTTCCGGTCAAACACACACACCGACACACACACACACACACACACACACCGACACACCAACAGACACACTTAGCGAATTATATAAAGTAGGATAAGTCAATTTCAATACAAGTGCGGTCACCTTGCACTTCTTAGAATGCACTGCGCTCATTTAATGAAAAATGTCGAGCCCTACGCAGTGCCACTTAAAAATCTAATTCCGTGTAACTACTAGCATGAAGCAACTCATGTGGTCAAAGGATAAGTACAGAAAGCTTCAGACCGTATGCTTTTAATCTATTTCCCTTTTCTTTTCATCTATTCGTCTGCAACGCCAAGGTAGTTGAGCTACCAATTAATTCTATTCCTACATGCAACTACAAAGAATTGATTAGTTTAGGAAAGCCCATATAATAATCGATTCGATCAGAGTCCGAATTTGTCATAGACATATAACACTTGAGAGCGTATGAATTTATTAATAAGCTTCCTATAAAAAATCCCTGAAAGCCTTTCTACTGCACATCGGAGCTGTCTTGTCAGCGAACAAGACACTATGCGTTGAAAGCTAGCGATTTACTAGGTCTGCACAAGACATGTGCTAGTAAAAAAATACCTTCCCGCTGGGAAGCTAGATAAATATTGGATAAACACACCCGTCCATTATATTAAATCCATCTACTAGTTGTTGTACTCGACCAAAAAAGCATTTCATCTCAGATGCTAATTTACATACCTGTTGCACCATTGGCATTATACTATAATACTGACACACACCGACAGATCTTGTTCTTGAAAACAGGCGGTTAGGCCTAGCTGACCCCGTTGTAAGACTGATTTACTCTGTGGTTTTAGATCTGCATTAACCTCATATTACATAGACATGAAGCATGACATAAAACTGGGTCGAATTCAAAGTAATAAGAAATTGAACCGGATTTTGCAGCATATGAAGTGAGAATGACTCACATAAGACATGCTCATGGCACATACATAGGCAAGAAGCATGGGCTCTTCAAACCGATAGCCATGCTCCCGCGAATATAACCATTGAATATCATGCAGTAATCCATGTAGTACACCCATCTGCCCTGATTTGTAACATTCCTCTTTGGTACCCCCTTATTTCTACGACGTTTATTTAAGTTGATTGTACAATTCATCATAACTTAGGAAACATGAGCACATTGGACGATGATAGGTGGCGCTGCCTGATTTTCATACTATCCCACCCAAAGCCTTCCATCGTCCCGATTGGCAGCATATCAGGTTCTTCCAGTAGAATATTGTTTGGAATGTACAGGCCGCACTGTGGAAAAGTAAAGTATGTAGCATATCCCCAAGATAGTTGCTATTCTCAAGCATTTCAGCCCTAATTGTGTTTTTGAGGAATCTGTTATCGTATATTTGCAAATAGGGAAAAAAGAGGTAAAAGAAATGCAGATCTGCTGCCTTTCTTCTATGATCAATGCAGTTTCCTGCGTGAACAACTTCATAAAACACGAAATAAAAACGGGTCTCGCTAAAAGCGTAATTTAGCCACCTCGATGAATGAGGATGTTCGAGGAACACTTGCTTCTTATTCACCGTTGCGAAGAGAGGAACGCTATTTATGCTAAAGAGTCTGACCTAAGGTAGAAATAAAGAATAAATGCATCGCCTGAAGTTCTCCTTCGCTACTCCTGCACGTTACTCAAGAAACATCAAGGGAGTAGACATCTCCAAAATGCTATTGTCGAAGCAAACATCTCGACTTTTCTCACGAGTACCTCTATCAATGAATCCCTCCAAAATCACTACTTTCGTGGTAAAGTCGCTTAAAACAGCGTAATCATTGCTCCAAGTATCCGCTTACTTGTAAGCTAACATTGATATTATGTAACCTAACAACTTACGCAAAGTGAATCTGTGATATAATACTGGGTTGAGTTGTGTGGCACATTGTGAATGTTAAATTGCTGCACGTTTAAGCCTCATTCTTTCACACCAAATTTTACCTTACAACGTTTATCTTAATTTCGCACGAAAAGAACTATAGGATACTCACTGATTTTTTTCCCTTCACGTAGGAAAGTATGTGGTTGCAATTTGCAGAGAAAAGAGAAGCCCTCGCAGTTTGCTCCTGATTATTCAAATGTAAATTTGTCTAAAGTTAGTCCGAAGTAGAGAAAATTCACTATAAGCGACTGCAAGTTTAGGAAAAATCCTAAACAGTAGCAGTTCTGTAACTATTCAGCTGTTAGAGAAAATTCTCGGTGCGACTGCCGTACAAATCGCTATGGAACACTTTCTAAAGGGCACCAAGCTCCGAACAACAGTCCTATGAAATTTCGGAAAAATCATGCAGACTTAATTTTTTTGGTTTTTCTCTTTGCTTACGCTTCCTTCTCGCGTCAATTCGCTGCCTGCGAAAACGAGATATCAATTAAACGTATGACTCCATTGGAAGTAAACGTCACTACAACCTTCTGACACCCATCAACATATCAATGGCACAGAAGGAATTCCCAAGTAGTCAATTCGAGTAAGAAAGCCAATCAAGGCTAATTCCAGGAATAGCGAGTGGTATTACAAGAAAGGGTGGGAATATGACCTCAGTGCGACGGAAGCATGGGAGCGGGTTTAATTATAGTTGAAGAGAAACGGGTGTGTTCTCATGCTGAGACACTCTCTGCCTTGAACAGAAGGTCCTACGTAAGAGTTTCCGAGAGGCACTTGGACATAATTACGCCTTCAGCGCAGATACTTAGAATGGGATTATTGGTATTCAAGCTTTGTGAAGAAGATGACTGAACCCGGGAAGGGCGATTTGTAGAAAATTAGACACCCGATTTAATCTGCTAAACGAGCTGCATAATCCAAGAAGAAGCTATTCTAAATGCAAACGATTTCATTCGACAAAAAATAAGTGAATGAAAGCGGTGACAAGGGAAGGAGAAGAAGCATTTCTATACCGCTTAAATTTAAAAATAGCCAAGACCTTCCTCGTGTGTAACATCACCTTTCAGTGGACGGACCGCAGGAATACCCTTCAAAGGAATTTGGAAAGAATTTCAAATCACATTCGATAAACATCCTCAGATCATTAATTTGGCACGGTTTAAGTCCACAGCCACTTCTGGTTGTATTAAACTAATTCAATAATCCAGAAAGATACAGAAGAAAAGATCATCAAAATCTATAAAGTAGCAGACCATAAAGCGGTTCGATCGAATCAACATTAAAGTTTATGAAAACATATGAGGAATGAGAAAACAGGGTATTTATCACAATTAGCCCACGCAACGATGAAAGCACGGGAGAGTTAAAACTGATAGCACTTCTGATACGGTCATCTAGTCACATTAGAAAGGCAGAGCCCGAAAAAATCGCTTCTTTGAATGTTAGTGTCGTAGCAAAGGGAATTTCTACAAGGGGCGTGATGTGCCGCGAGAGAAAATTGAATAGCCAACTGTGCTGTGTATCGCTATCCACAGCTATAGTAGAGCTCTAACAACAAAGGTCTCGGTGTTAACGCATTGGAACACACATGCTTGGGTCGCGACTCGCAACAAAAGGCTCACCTATGAAAATAACCCCTTCGAAATATGAGGCTATTGACTACGAGGAGAGCAATCAAATGAAGAAAACTGCACACATAACCGTTAAGTAATGTTTCTACTTGTCCAAAAACTAGGCAAGTAGAAAAACCACTAAACGGTTACGTCAACAATCGCATCGCACATAAATCCTGTGATCCTATTATATTTTCACAATTACAGAAGATTATAAACTGAAATGGCCATTAACAATCGAATGCCGTACTGATTCTGTATGGAAATCGAGCGCATGTCGTAAAAACTTCTTCGGACATCATAGCCCCTTGACAATGAGGAATGTGCATTAAGATCTGCCTACCCCATCTTTTCGGCTGAGTCAAGGATGGAGAATTGAAAATGCTCAACTTTCCATTGAAAACATCACATCAGAATGAAATCATTCTGCATTAGGGAATGAGGTACTATTCAAAAGGATGGAAGACATTAACAAAAAGAACCTCATAGAAGTAGCCTGATAAGATTGAGAATAAACAACCAGGAAAAGATATGTATGTGTAATATAGGTAGATATGAATTACTCACAAAAAACACACTTGGCTAGCTGTGAAAGCCTTGGAATTTCTGAAAATGAAAAATGGTATCATTTTATAATGAGCTGTGAATGTAGGCAAGCCACATGCAATGATGTGTATTGAAAAGCATCAATTACTATGAAGATTAATGTGATTTCCATTTCCAATGCAGGTTTCTTACGGAAACCTTGATAAATGGGAGGGGGGGGGGGGAGGTCACTGAGTAAAGCTCGCTTTCTCGACGCGTGGAAAGCTAAAGGCAATTTTGTCCCTGTGGCAATACTTCTGAACACTTTTGTACTTCACATACGTTTTTTCTCACTGTGAATTTCATGTTATGGAATAATTTATAAAGAAGAAAAGTAGAAAACGATAAGCAGAAGCAGTGATACGTCGAGGTTTTGAAAAAACAAACATTCTTTAGTAGCATGAACGTCCTCATCAGCTAACCGTCGACAGCTGGACTTGACAATTACCCGTTTCGAGATGTGTGCTCGCGATGTTTTTCGACGCAAATGAAATCTTCGAGATAGGTGATGCCGCCATGGAGACCAAGTAGAGTAGATAAGGGTGGGCTATAGTGGTCATTATGAGAGTTAACGATTTAGATTCTTAAAGCACTTCTTAGCAACCTCCTCTGAACAATTCCTATTCTCCAGGTAATATGTAGGAAACTGAATGAATTGAAGCAAGTGAAGTGAATTGAAGCACTTTCGGAACCCTTGTCGATCAAGTACTTCCCTCGAATACGCAAGTTGAGAAACCTCACATGCAAATAATGGCGCTTCGGCGTGGTTCCGCCCATTCAGACCTGTCTTCTTGTTCTGGTTCAGCTCTGATTCGTCTTAATGTTCAATTTCCACTTTGGTTTAAACGAAGTTCTTCATGACTGGAGCCCATTCTAAGGGATTTATCGAAACACATAAAAACAATGATTGAGAAAGATCCAATACGCACCAATCCCGAATCAAAGCGCCTACAATGTCTACGATTTCGCTACAAAAACATGAATTGGCTTCCATAGAAGAATGAAGTCTGCACTTAAAAAGAGTGCGAGTTTGATCCCTGTTAAAGCAAATCCATGCCTCGCAAAAATTGCAAAAAATGGTATCGCTATCAGCATCAGACTTAGGATGACAGACCAGCTGATGGTGAAACCAAGTCACAATTAATGTGTCTAAAGTCTCAGGAAGGATCAGTAATAAAGCTAGGGAGGATCCTCCAAAGACTCTGTCCCCGCTGTCAACAGGATTAGCGATCGAATCATGGCTGTGAGGACAGACATGAAAGAGGGGCAGGGCAATAATATCCGTACACGCACCGCAAGCGGGCTGTCTCGAGTACGAAAGGATGAGTTCTATCTGAGCACTGACGAGGCCAACAGTTCAGTCCCACAAGAGAACTGTATTTCTTAAGAGCGGGTGACCACGCAGGCAGTCAACGAAGGAGCTTTGAAAGGAAGGATCAAGGGAGGTAAGGTGTAGGAGTGAGGAACAAGAAGACCCTGGCCCGATCTCGCGACCTGGCCGTCTGCTGTACCTATGCGAAAAAGAAAGCTCAGACGTTAACCTAAAGCAATGGAGGGAGAGAAACAGAAACACAACACGGACTTGTGAGAAGATCATCCCACAAAACTCTAAAGGACTCGGAAGTACTGGCGCAACGCCGTGGAAGTTAACTTACAAAGTACAGTGGAAACTCTAGGAGAGAATCGAGGTGGATTCACAAGGAAGCATGGTCCTAGAGCGATGAAGTCTAGCGAACATGAGGCAAAAGGAAGCGGTCTACAAGCGCGTTTAAAAAAAGCGAGCTTTAGAAGACCTAGCTACTTACAGAAGTTCCAAGAAGCTAGCAAAGACTGCCCTAGCGAAGATGAAGAATACGGAAATAGACAACTTCAATGAGAAAGTCGACGGTCGAGAAAGCGACAAGTTCGCTTTTCGGTTGGTGAAGTGTGTGACCGAGCTACTCAGGGCAACGGGGTAGTGGAGTCCATTAAAAACGGCGACGGTGTTTTGCAGTCTGAAGGTATAGAAGTTTTCATGATACAAGCAAGGAAGGTCAATTACGACGTCATCGGACTGACCGAGAGGAAAGGACCTGAAGGCATCGCTTGCTGCACGGCCTTTCCTACACTCGGAAGCATTGTTCCTTGCAGCATGCTACAAATGAAGCGTCGGTATACAGTAGCGGTCAAAAGTATTCGGCCAACTTTAACTTGCCGTAACTTTTTTCCCAGTGGAGCAAATCACATGAAATTTCAATATGTTTACCTGAAGCATATTTTACACTGTCCAACGCTACTTGACTGCAAAACAGCCATATCCACATACTAATGGGGAGGTGTTTGTAGACTGTGCCAAATGTAAGTTTGTGACGTCTGCACTTATTCCGACCTTATGTACGTTTTCTTCTCTTCTGGGTTCGACATTAGTGCTCGCACACTTAAAACATGGTAAAAAGGAAAGGGTTGCTAGAAGGGCCATCACTTCCAGCTGATTTTTTGTTCAAGCCATTTTTGATATCTGGAAAGTGAACAGATTGCAGGTATAGTGGTAAATACAGTAGCGTTCAAAAGTCTTCGGTGAAATGGTTTTTCAGCGGTATTTTCAGTCGTAGCTCCTCTCCTAGTGAATCTAATCATGCGAAATTTCTATATTTGGAGCGTGGGTGTATTGTGAATATTTGCCACTATTGACCTGCAATCTGACCCTGTCCCAGATATTCCAGAGAACATGAACTCAAGATCGACTGAAAATACAGATGATAGTCCTTCTAGAATCTCCTTCCTTTTTGTCATGTCTAAAGTGTAGGAGCGGTAATGCCGAACACAATAGATGAGAAAAACGTACATAAGGTGCGAATAAGTGCAGACGTCAAAAACTTTAGTTTTAGCAAAATCTGCTGTCGCAACAAACATATTGCTCTATCTGTGGATATCGCAGCTTTCCAGTCAAATAGTGTTTACTAGGGTGAAATAAGCTCTAGTTAAACATATCCAAATTTCGCGCGATTTGGTCTACTAAGAAAAAAGTCATGAACAAAAAAGCGTCAAAGCATTTGACCGAAGACTTTCGAGCGCTACTGTATTCACACTACACCAATGCTACACATATTGAAATTTCGCTTGATTAGATCCAGTAGGAAAGGAGTTACGACTGAAAAGTGAAATTGAAGAAGCGTTTTGCCGAATACTGAGCGCTACTGTAGGTGTCCTTGATAATACACACTTGGTCTTGAACATCGATTTGTACGAAAGCTTTTCAGTCCGGACTAGGCGTTCGGAGAAGACTTATCTCTAGCTCTATCAATGTTTGTTGCCTACCACCAATATCAGACTACAAAGAAGTGGAGCTCTAATCGTTTTTTATAGGCTTAGAGAGATCATGACCAGTATTTCAACGCCAAATTTGGCCCCAGAAGAACTGCAGAAGAGCTACATATTGGGTCTCGCTAAATGTAATGAACAGGGTCAAAGTGTGACCAAGCTAATGATGTCGACTCACACCATGCATGTTTGCAGTTTCAGAAAACCTCTCCTTTGCTACGGGCATGGGAGTAAGCTGGTGGTCATCTCATGGCCATATCATCCATCCTCCATATATATAAACCGCTAACTTTGTGTGTCCGTTTGTGTGTCCTCGCAAAAGTCACGTAGGCACGATCAAGAGCGTGGAGATCAAATGAGCGCGGTGGGGAGGTAGATCGCATGCTAACCAGTTTTTAGAGAAGAGGGAATTCAGGATGGGAGCTAATGATGTCGTTTCAGGTCATCAGATGTATGGCATTGATCATGCTCCTATATGCGTAAGCGCTAACTAGTGCTTTTTGCATGTCGCGCGCATTCTAAAAAGTCAAATGTAGCACATGAAGGTCGGGCACTCAAGGATCTCAGAATGATATTGGGTGAACAGTTAGATCGAATGACTATTCTGAGATCATGAGCGGTTGGAAGTGTCATCGCGAAAGGATATAATAACCGCTAACTTTGTGTGTCCGTTTGTATGCCCGTTTGTGCTGTCCTTCCAGAAAGTCACGTACGGCAAATGATTAAGTGCGTTATCCAATTCAAGCGGATACATATATTTCATTAGATGAGAATCTAAGATCATTAGCGGTCGGATTAGGTCATGCCGAAAGTATATCGAAGCGAAGAGGGAATCGTGATCTTTCATTGAGTTACAAAACTTTGCTGGGAGCGGTCGTAAAAAGCGTTCTCCTGACCATTTACTGTCATGCTAAATCCCTATACTATGGACGATTCAACTATCGGTTCCCAGCCAACTGAGGGAAGAGAGAGGTTAGGCTTCGTGGGCAAAAAAAACTTTTTTGCTCTCGAATAATTTTTATCGAAAGTACCTTTGCATTTAACCTATTTTCCAGACTAGACGCGTATTTTTCCATAGAAACATAATCGAAAATCCATCAAATCCATAGAATCTAATCTAGAAATCTCCATTTTTAAATGTGAATTTCGCTCACAGATGCGCACTCCACTTTTTACAAGAACTTTCCACTTCATAATACTTGAGTAGATAGATGAAGGGAAAAACTCCGGCGAAATCTACACGACACCTTATCATATGTGAAGCGCTTGCGTCTGATTGTTTGTTTGTTCTTTCAATTGTACAGAAATTCGAATTACCTCGGGATGCATCTGCATGAGTCGGTCAAATTTGGTATGGGTTGGGCATAGGGCAAAACCAAAACAGCACATTTGATCCACCTACAGGGGTGGGACATGCACAGGAGTGGGTGGTGACGTGGGCAGAACTTCTCAAATATCCATGATCCATGATCCATGATATATATAAACCGATAACTTTGTGTCTGTTTGTATGCCCGTTTGTGCGTCCGCCACGTAGGCACGATAAGGATTCAAGTGAAATAACACGTGAGCTTGGTGGAGAAGTAATATCCTACTTATACATATAATCGGCTAAGTGTGTCTGTTGGAGTATTTGTGTGTTTGTCTGACCGGAAGTTCACAACTCCTGTCCCACTGAACCTAGGGCATTCAAATTTGAAAGAGAAATAGGGGGCAGGATGGGAACACTGATGGCACATGATAGGAAGTGACAACTATCGTTAGAAATGAATAAGGAACCTCAGAAGGCATAAGCCTCAGGATCTCTAACTACCTTCGTATTAGCGATGAAGCCTTGGCACCTTGACAGGTGGTGTGGGATGCGAAGGGACCGCAAATGTTTAGCAACAGGTATTGATAACAACTGATAGGACTGATAAGAAACTATAGAAGGCGAGAGCCACTAGATCGGTAACGCACTTTCTGTCAATAATGGAAACTTGGAATATTAATAGGTTAAGTAAGATGTGATAGGATCGTTGGTACTCGGTGAAGGGATCAAGAACGGTTGGTGCCAGGCCAGGAGCTGATAAGGGCTAATGAAAACCCTCGGAAGCGTAGAGCCACTATAATAATGGCATTAATAGTGGTGCCTTAACAGTTTGGCGTGTGACGTGGAGTATGGCGAGATGTAGACGACCAATGATAGGAACTGCTAACAGCTGATAGCGACTGATAAGAGCACTTACCAATTGAATTTAACCCCAATGGTATTTACGATGTAGTTATGATTACGAGTATTATATGGATTACGACCGCTACCCAGCAAGATTTGTAACGCGGTGGAAAAACAAGGATACTTGATGTTTTGATATCATTTACGACAAAGCTCATCCGACCGCCAATAATTTGGGATTCTCAACTTATGATGTACCCGTGGAGGAAAGAAGGTCCAGTGATAACGAAATCTTATAATGGTGTTATTATCAATTGAGAACATTTGTGAGTACTACGCAGTTCTTTGGTTGCCTATCAGTCAAACCTTGATGGTTCATTATTTTAAAAATGAAGAGCAACCGATTGACACTTTTAACCGTAGGCGTATGCGCGGGCATGTGGTGCACGCATTGTGGCGTGCGTAGCCCAACTGGTAATGAAATAAATCACATCGCCTCCGATTGAAAGTTTGGCCTGACCCACGTCGCTGTCCGAAGCTCTACACGGAATCGGATCCATCGTCTTCTACGCGTTATGTACTGTTTCTAGTGGGCGGAGAGAGAGCCATGAAGTTCAGGAAAGGAAACATAGATATACACTTCTACTAAGTTTCGCTTTCCTTCCGAGTGTTTAGAAAGATTCCGTCATTGACAACATTGATATAGAATACTTCTGACTCGTCGAAAATTTTCATGATAAAGCTAGAAAAGCAGAGTAGCCGAAGGGCGTTTCTTTTCACAAAGTCTTGAACTGATACTGCAGCGTACGTGGAGTCGCGCGGGTACAGGCAATCAGCAACAAACATTTTAATCAGCTATGCGAAGAAGCGATAACGGAATATCCAGAAGAGAGAATAGCAGCAGTTCTGGCCGTCGAGGCTGTAATACGCCGGAGCTTCGCTAAGGGAAAAGATGAACCAAGATAACTCCCCTTTGTCGTTCTAGCGGGACAGTTACTGTATCTCGAAAGGCAATGAAGACGGTCTAAGACTTTCAGTAGAGTCCTTTCGGTTGCCATGTCTACCTGCCTACCTACCATCTCAGCTAAGACTGATATGATCTTCTTTCAATAGCCCCTTCCAGAACTCGACATGTCATAACTTCGATGAAGCATTGTACGGCCTTCAATCCTAATAATATTGAACCAGAACGTCTGACGGGCTTTCAGCAGTTATCGTCGGAACCCTGGCTAGGCTCTTCACGGAAAATGCAAGGTGCTCACTGCGTGGAAAAGTAGCAAGTCTGTTGCTATGTAAGAAGGAAGATGCCAAAGATGTTGACAACTATAGCGTAATATACCTGCTGTTTGTAATCTTCAAACTTTTCATCGAGTCATCCTCGACGGGATTGGCAGAATATATAAAAAGGAACTGAAATGCGAGCGAGCAGGATTTCGGAGAGGGTTTAGTACTATACATAGATCTCATCCACACTCTCACGAGGCTTATTGAACTATCGCGATAATAGAGGATACTTCATACAGGAGAATACAGTGTGCCATTATAATTTGCATTCATCTATTTAAAAAGCCTTTGATACCGTCGAGACACAAGCGGTGAGTGAAACCTTGGGTAAGCAGTGCGTTCCTACTCACCGTACTTTGTGGATATACATAGTATGCTTTGTGGACTTCACGGCAAATTCACAACCGGGGTTTCGCCATTCTTCAAAGATTAAAGCTTCAACGTCGAAAGAGCTTTTCAGCATACCTCAAACAACCGGAGATGAGGTAAATGAAGGGCGATGGCCTTCATTTACCTCATCTCCTCTCATGCTCATAACACCGAAACTAGGAACAAATGCTGGCCGAATTCGACAGCGCTTGTGGAGAAATTCTAGATTCAAGATTATATCGGACTCGTGTAAGGCCCATGCAAATTTCAAATTCACTGTCGAAAATTTCTATCTCTTCTCACCGCAAAGATGCAACCCAAATTTTGAATGTGGGGCATGACTTCGAAACAAGATTCTGCAAAATGACTGAGCATTCTCTAAATACATGAAGTATCTCGCTAAGGAAAGCTTTATTTCGTCTCAAAGCGGAGGGATCATCGAAGGCCTAAAAATTCAAGCGAAAAATCTTCTGCTCCTTACATCCAAATGTAAAGCTGTAGCATGTTTCCATCAGAAGCTGAGGCGTATACGAGTAGCGCACAGGAGAGCTCATCAGGTTGTAGTAATGTGCCAGGAAAGGGAAATCTTTATAATATTTCTAAGAAATAAAGTACTACGAATTTTTATCCGCTTTAACCCCAGGCAGGTCTTAATACGGCATAAGAGAATTGAAATACTGTGTGTCTTCAATTCCTAATTTGATTATATGAAGTGAGCCATGCATGCGAAGCAAAGAAATAAAAGTGAAGGCTTATTCGCAAATTCGAGATTGAATGAAAATGTTAGTGTAGGCATTTGACATTGTATGGCTGTTAATCAACCTAGCTGTTGATAATTAGATTCAGTCCTTTAACGCATCCCTGCACTTATGCATGCTTTGGGTACCGGAAAAATAGGAAGGGATTCTCTGAGAACTAATTTATCCACCAACAGTTGGAAGGAAAGCCATCTTAACGACAAACCTTAGTCAAAGAGCGTTATATCAATAGGCACAAAAAGAAAAAAAATGTAATTTCGGCTGTTCAACTAACTCAAAGCTCAATTTCTTTTTCATTGGAGATGCCAATTTTAGTAGGTTGGTAGAAATGTAACAATAAGTTTAAAGACAACTAAAAATTCAGAGGGTAAATAATTGAAATATTTTTGTGCCGTGCGAGATTGTTAGGTGGAAAATTTTGGTAAATGAACAGCTTAACGCTTCGACTTTGACGTTATCGTCTTCTTCAGAGTCCAAGGTTCCTCCGCTCAAGTGGATATAACACCTCCATTATTTACACGTGCCTGTGGCGATTTTTTATCAGCTCGAGCGGTGGAGCCTTGGCCTCTGAAGTAGGCGATAACGTGGGAGCGTTAGGGCGTTGATTTACCAAATTGCTCCACCTGGCAACCGCGCACGGCAAAAGAATATTTTAATAATTAACAATTATGCCGATGTTTAAGCAAGAGAGAAACTGGAGATAATCAAAAAATAATGTTCCACTAGCTCTGTGAGGTTACGACGGCTTGCTGATTTTTATGCGCGTTCCTTCTAGATCTGTTTCTGACAGGTTTCACAACGTTAAGAGAAAGTCTGCAACACGTCAAAAACGTGCAAGGCAAACAAACTAGACGAAGTTCGTTCAATGTATCTACAGTAATTATTATGTGAAAAGCCTTGCATGGAATTCCCTTACGAGGAAGGTCTTTCACGGCGTGGGATGCTTTTTGAAAATGGTTTTTTGCATGGTGTAGGGGTATGAGCACTGAGTATAGAACTATGGTCTATTTCCGCTAAGTGGCCTTCTGAATGGCAAAAAAGGGGTGAAAATGATTTTGCCGGGAATTGCCGTTTTAACCCACTAAGCGTCGTTCGTTTCATTCATGGTGTCGACTGTCCGCACAGTAGAAGGGGCCTTGAAGGCGACATTGAAAATAACGTGAAAGATAGCCAAAAAAAGGAGCCACATGTTGAAGAGTACGGGGAAGTTTCATATAGGCTCTCCACGGTTGTGCTGCTGGCAGCGTTGATGGTGTGGCGGATAGCGATGTGGACTTCGAGCAAGGACGACTAGGATGGGTTGATGATTCGGATTCTCGAAGATCTGCATTTTATGCTGCCACCTCCAAGTTGGCTCCATATTGCACCAGGGCTGAAGCAAGTGCCTGACTGGTCATGGTCGTGACCAGGACCAGACAGGCACATAACCTCTACAAGTCGTTAGAATTTGTTGTGTGGAGCACTACCAGTGGAGGAGCTCCAAGGCTTCACACTCCCAGGAGTATAGAGGTGTCTCTTAATTTCACACTATATATGTTGTAATGGAGGTCAAAAGCCTATAATATAGTTCCTGTTCAATGGAAGCTGTCCTCGACCTTGTTCGTCAATGCAAAGACAACAGAATTCCCTATTCCGACCTTCCTCTGGGCGCCAACCGCGAACTCCTGGGGGAAAACGAGTCAGACTCTCTTTCAACTCATCTTCTTGCTGAAACATCCATGAGCACCAGGATTGATATAAAAGCTGTCAACCCTGAAGGAAATCATTCTAGTGCCGGATGACTAGATTAATGACTAGATGAAGGGTTCAGGCGATACCCGTTCCCAACCTACGGTCCCTTAACTCCGCGTTCCTGTTGTGAAGGGTTGGCAGGACGTGAGCAAGAATGAGATTGCTGAAGTCGAGGTGGCTGCAGAAGATACTGATAGCCAATGGCGCGAAATCAACGCTAGGGTAAGAAACGGTGAAATCATCGGAATTAGATGCGCCTCCCATCAGTTTTGAAGGAGGTGGCAGCATTAAATGCAAAAACGGCACAGCCTCGAAAATCCGATCCATCAACCCATCGCAGTCTTCCTTACTAGTCCCCATTGCTATCCACCACACCATCCGACGCTGCCGGCAGCTCGACCGTGGAGAGCCTATATAAAATTTCTCCGCACTTTTCAACTTAGGGTATCTTTTTTGACTACCATTCACAATATTTTCAATGTTGCCTCCACCGGCCCATCCTACTGTGCGGACAGTCGACGTCATGAATGAAACGAACGATGTTTAGTGGGTTAAAACGGCAATTTCTGGCAAAATCATTTTCACTCCTTTTTTGGCATTCAGAAGGCCATTTAGTGGAAATGGACCATGGTTATATACTCAGTGCTCATGCCGCTACACCATGCAAAAAAACATTTTCAAAAAGCGTCCCACGCCCTGAAAGACCTTCTTTGTTAGAGGCTTGGTTCACCCTAATTTTGGAATCTCTGGCTAACGATTAATTAAAGTGATGATCCAGATTAGTGTGAAAGTGGCGAAGAAAATGCGGAGGTAGGCGTACCCAGAGAAATATAGGGCTTTAAAAATGAGGTGAAACTAGACAAACATGCGACGACAAAAGTTGCATGGAAGGGGCGTTTGGAAGAGCTGTCCAAGTGTGTGCCATAGCGCGCAGCTATATATGGCAAAATACCCTATTCCCGCGTAATTTTTAGAAAAAAACCCCAACCAGTGCCCGAGGCTGATGTTGGGTTCAAGATATTACCGCGGGAGTCCAAACTGTTCTAAAACAAAATAAAAGGCCTCGAAGTACAAACTCAATGTACAAGCGAAGGCAGGGGTTGAAGGAATTGCGCGAGTTAAGAATGAATGGAATGCCGCGCGTAACGGTTTGTTGTAAAGGTGGTGAGTTCGTCGTTATGTCTCAAACACTTGACCGAGCCATAAACGAACTTCATCTCAGCGACTCCTCTGTTTACCGTCGCGTGACTGAAAAAGGCTTCCTATCACAGTGTAATCGCCTCAATCATATATGGTTGAGCATCGCAAAATCTGCGGGTATTGAGGAGAAGTTGGTCAGTAGACTCAAAATGGTAGTCTAACTGTTCGATTTTCTATAGCCTCATAAAGACCAACAAACTCTTCTCAAACGAAGCGCAGTTTACATCAATGGAACATTTAAAAACCGGCCCATTATTAGTTGTGGGAGGGAACAAACTGATAAAATCTCGTGGTTTCTCAATATTGTAAGCCAGCTGTTGCCCACGGTTCCATCTCACCTGCCCAGTATTTTATTTTATTACTAAGTATTTTCTTGAACTATTACACAGCTCAAACCTTGGTAAGAGTAGTGTAATCGAATTATTCGACGTCGTTTAGCTTTATACTGAAGTCCAAAACAAACAGGCCCTACAAGTGTTATCTGAAACCCTAGATAGGCATGCTATTAAAACCTTTATACTTAGTGAAATGCATATAATGACGTTGGTGAAGGAATGCTTAACGTGCAACATCTTTGAATGGGCGGGAAAGTACTTTTCTCAAGTCAGAGGACTTGCTATGGGACAACGGCTAGCACCAGTTCTTGCTGTGTGCTTTATGGGCAGAATTGAAGAACCGGCCCTGAAACGAAATCCTTCAATGTACTGTAGATATATCGATGACTGTTTGATCATAACATCAGCACAGTTCACAATGGACGAGCGTTTTTGTATAATGAAAGAACAATCACAGTGCATTGAACTCAACCGAGAGGTTCCATGTTCCACGAGATGGTTATCTCCCTCATCTCAACACTCAGGTCGAAGTATCCAGTGGCTTTGTTAGTGTGGTACCGTAAAACTAGTTCTTAAAATATCTCTCGTTACGCTACATCAGCTCATCCACAAGCCGTTAAACGAGCAGTCGTCAGCAACATGTTGAGAACAGCAACAAATGTTTGCACGGGTGAAGCTGAACGACTCGAATCCCGACGTTTGGCTTGTGAGATAGCTGCTGTGAACGGTTATACGGTATCACAAGGTTATAGAAAATCTCGCACTAGTATGCAGCGTGCTACGCCCCAAAGTAAGTTACCACTATGCCCCCCCCCTTCATCTTCGATAAAGTTAGCAATGCTATACAGCGAAGCATTTTAACAGCTGGACTGCAAGATGTTTTACGATTAGTGAATATTCCTGATAACAATATCAAGCTGCTAGCATAATATGTTCCTACCGCACTGCGACTTGTGACTCAGTAACATTATAACGTAATCTTCCTTATCACAAGTATCACAAGTATAAGGGAGACAGCCAATGAGCCTCATTCGCTACTGACAGTCGCCTGTGGCGGCAGCGGATTTCTTATCGGCTTGAGCGGTGGAACCTTGGTGATTACGTTTTAAATTTCAATTGAATTCGCCGTAACATTCGCCAAGGGGTAATGCGCTTTTTGGATACTGTGCAAATAGTCCCGAGTTGCTTCAGGCTTCTAAAGAAGACGGAAAGGTCGAAATATTAGGCCTTTGATCAATAAACTGTTGAATCTAACAGCCTCACACGGCACAAGGATATTATTAGGTTGGATGGAAAGTCCTGCAACACAATGAAGGTCTTTTTCAAATCATTTCTAAAATTTTCCAAGCCGATCAATTTTCGCAAATATATTTACCAAAGAGGTCAACAACTTTCTATTATCCTTTGAGTAAATCACTGATGACTTTTATCCAAGAGTGAGGAAGCTATGACTCAAAGAAGTAATTGACTGCCGTTTTCAGATCACATAAATTTACGATTTTTTCTTTCCACAACGGTATGCTCAAGAAGGCGGAGCGCATGGTAGATAAAAAGGGCAACACTCAGGGAGTATGACTTATGAACAACCTGGAACCAATTGGAATTGTTCTAAAAATTGTGATTCATCTTAATTTTAGTTATTCATCATGTGCTACAATGCAAAGTTCCGATAATTTATAGTTATGCGAGGCTTTATATTGACGGGCTTGCCGTTTGAAGCTGTGATTAAGTAGTTGTAGAGGAACTGGAGGATGTTCACACGGCGAAGAGTCGAATCCCCCCACGTGTTAGAGCCTGACAATCTGCGCAAGGATATTCATATGCCGAAAACTGTAATAAAAGTGGGCCCATTTCTCTGAATCTGAGGGAGTCTTCAATACGTCAGTCTTAGGTAGCCCTCCCCCCCCCCTGACAAAGATTGTTCAAATGAAAGGAAGAAAGGCTACAGGATGGGAACGCTGATGTTGGCGGCAAGAAGTGAGTGGTGAAGGGCCAGAATCACTTTTGCATTTAGGGTCATTGGTGGATCCCTGCCACCTTGGTGGTGACGTAGAGTGAAGAAACCGCATACTTTTAACAATAAGTGATAACATGTGGTATAGGCTGAAAAGGAACCCTGCTGTTAGAAAACGAGAAAAACACGATTAGCCATGCAGTTCGTATTATCAGCGAAAGCTTGGCCCTTCGATGAGAGTTGTTGAGTGCGATGGGATCGTAGAAACCTACTGGTCAGTGCCTGGAAGTAATAACAACTGATAATCGCCGATGAACAACTCTAGAAGACTGGAGCGATTGAGCCGGTTGTTCTTCTCCGGTCAGTGAAAACTGGATTTTTTTGAAGACTTATGCAGGATTCGTCGACATCGTCGATGATTGGTAACAAGAATTAATACTGGATGATACCACGTGATATAGGGTGAGCACTGAATCACTCTTTTCGTAGAAGCTCTGCTAGTTCAGTGATATAGAGTGGGACTGGATGGCAGATAACGAATGCAAAAAATTATATCAGCTGACAAGGGCTGAAAAGAAGGCATATACTTTTCGAGCACCCTTATATTCAGGACTTCTCAGTCTTGAGAAACATTTCAATATGCTTCTTGAGATGGCTCATAGAACGGGATGGCAGGAAATGAGTGATAGGTGCAGTGAAAGGAACAGAGAAAAGGCTGTATCATGCAACGAGTGAGAAGTTCGCTTCATTTCTCGCTGTTAGATTCGACGACTACGCTTCAAGATAGGCTAATCAATGAGGGATCAAGTATCCGCTTTATCCCGTTATCACTTGCTACAGAACCGATCCAATCACCAATAATCTAAGAATTTCGGTCAATCTATCTAAAAGGTCTTTACATCCATAAAGATGTGTAGGAAGGGTTGGGAATACGGACTCGTGTTTTCACCATTGTTCGACGACATGGGTGGCAGAGGTTTTCCCGAGGTTCCATGGCAATCAAGGTAATCCTCCACTAATAAATCAAAGCTTCTCCTTCACAGTATGCAAGCGGACACGGCGAGCGTGGTACAGACAGGGGTACCCTAACCTAGACAACATTCGTATCAATCGAGGTTTCGATCAACCCAGGTTGCTAGGCTGCAGAAGAGTTGTTGCGACAGAAGACTCATTGAAGAGCATGAGCAAATTTATAATAGATTATCACCATTAGGATCAAAGTTGATAGATAGGGTAAGGTAAGCATATGCGCCCGTGCCCGCCTAAATGGGAGGGTTCCTCTCTTGAAATTCCAGACTCAGGAATGGATTATATGTCCTGAGAAGGGTCTACTGCGCCTTCCGGGTGTCATACCTACAAACTCGGAGTATTCTAATAGAGTTTATACACAGTCGCTCAGCGGGGACCGGGGAGCAGCTAAATGATGACAGAATGGCGATAAACGAAAACTTAGATCAAAATGTCAGCTGAATTTAGACAAGACCCCTTCATTTCTAACAAGTGGAATTCTCGTATTCCTCTCTCGAAAACTCATACTAGTATAAAATCGTACTTTTTAGTGTTTTTACAATCTGCGATTCGGAGTGCATGTGGCTGTAATGTTAACAGCGTCAGAGGGAAAAATTGTCATAGAGAGTAATACTGGGAAGCGCAGTACAATTTCTACAATTCAAATGTAGAAATAAATAGCAGATTATGATCAAAATGAGTACCGTTCTCTTCTGAAAACATGCCATTGGGGTTGTTGGAAATGTATTTCCGGTTTTTGAGAGCAGATTTTCCAAGCGCTTGTTTTAGAAGCTTCTCAAGAGATGAAAAGCTTTTTATGTATTTTTTTGGAAAAAGAACGAGATTCTGATCGCATTGCTATCCTCGCTGAAAGCCGCTAATGTTTTCCATTATATACAACCAGTCGGGCCGCCCGGCTAACGCCAGGCTTCCCTCCTTCTTATGGTGTCGCCCGGTTTCGCCGGGCGCTCCTCCTTTCTGTAAGGAATTTGCTATACGTAAGACACTCCAGATTTTCCTTTTTCTCTGAAAGCTCTACACCTCCACTGTTGGCTCCGAATCAGGAGGAATTTCTTCTGTACTGTAATTAATTTTTCACTAATTAGAGGTCTCGATTCATTGCTCTTCATCTCGAAATTTTGTAATATCGATGGCTCAACTGATTGACAACCAGTGTCTTGAATGGTACCCAGAAATGGCTAATAACGCCTATCACAGATGTTTCTATCGATGGAACATTTTCCCCACGGATTTTTCATTAATTGGAAATCCCAAATCATTAGCGGTCAGATGAGTTTAGTCACAAATGATGTTTCAAAACAAAAACGAATCGTGGTACTTCATTGTGTCACAAAGCTTACTGCTCAACGGTCGTAGTTTAATAGCGAGAAATGAACAAGATTCTCATTTCGTCTTGGAGAAATGTCTCTAGTCGGTCACTATTACAGCATTTATAGCAGTAAAGAGTCAGTGTTTGGTCATAAATACATTTTTGCTCTCTGAGGCTCCTTCACTTCCTATGAGTTGTTATCAGTTCCTGCCAAAGAGCATCCACGACCACGTCACATCCTACACTTCCGTCTTTGAAAAGGCTCCACTGTTGACACGAAGTGGATTGCAACGCTTGCTCGCTTGTTATTATCTGTACTTATCACTAATTAACTTCGGCCCTTTCACAACCTGCACTATCTACTGGAATGCTCAATTGTCAGTATGAAAAATGTTGTAGACTTATTGGCTCTCGCCTCCTATCGGTTTCTATCAGTCTCTAACAGTTTTCCGAAAATCCAAAGCTCTGCCGTTAACAGGAAGTAATGGTTCCTGTGGCTCTCGCTTTTCAAGGCTCTTTATCAACTCCTTTTAATAACTATCAACACTCATCACCTAACATCAGTGTTATTATCCTGCCTCCTGCACTTCTACGTAATTTCAACGCAATAAGACCGCGTAAACAGGAGCTATGAATTTGCGTCCTAAAATTTCTACCGCGCACACCGCGCCCCCTATGGGCGGAGTCCAGTCCTGTCACCTGCCATAAGTGCCAGGGGAACAGGAGTTATGAATTCGCGACCTAAACTTTCTATCGCGCACGCCCCACCCCCTATGGGCGGAGTCTGGTCCTGCCACCTGCCATAAGTGTTCCCACGCTTATGATTTGGGCGCGTGAAATCGTACCAAGGATATAGGCCGGACTTACGAGTTTCAACGACTGAGCCAACTCTTCTATTTGATTAATTGACGATCGGAAAGTTCGAACTACTAAAAAAGCCAGATACATTAGACGCCGCGAGATTGTGTCTGCGACTTGACTTTGAACGCAATGAAAACCACCCGTCTATGGATCGGACCAGTCGGTTCTCCCGGCTGACGCCGGGCTTCCCTCCTTCTTTGACAAAGTTGTAATAGTCAGTAGAATCTTCCCTCCTTCTTTAAAACAAATAATATCCCCCTAAACACGAAGTTTGGCACTAACACCAACAGGGCAGTGCCAATGGCATTCGATGTAAGTAGGTGTTTGCGCCTTTAATTCGAACTTTCGATTTTTTGCTTTTTCTTTGAGGTTAAACACCCATTAAAGATTTAACTGTTAGGCAACCAAAACCTTGGTTGGTGCTCACGAATGCTTTGGATGATGATAGTACCATTATCGAACAAAGAGGATGGTTCATTGAGTCACCGAACGAGTAGCGGTCGTTATCTAATAACAAGAAATGAACTAAATATTCATCTGCTCATCGTAGTGCGACTAATGGGTCCCTATTGCTGCCCTTACCGCTCATTTTTGTCACCCTACCATCCCGTCTTATTGAATGAATTATATCGAAGACTCAATGTTCGAGGTTGTATTTTGAGCTGGAGGATTGCAACAAAACTTTCATTAGACCGACGTTTCGGTGTCTTCACCTTCCTCGGAACCCGGAAAGGCAAAAGGCATGTAAAAAACCGGTCAAGCACTACTTCAATCTACAAATGAAGTTCAAAGGGCGTGGACTACTAGGAAGTCAAAAGTCGTTAACTAACCTTTTGTCGACCTTTGTGGTCCACCGATCACCCCATTCTGGAAGGACTGCGGTTTGAATAGGGTGAGCCTCAGGTTAAATTGCTTTAGGGAACTTCAAGGGGCTGATCACGTAGATCAAGCCTCCTCAAAAAACACACAAGGCCTAGCACGCTCAACTCCTATCGATTACTGTGTATGCCCCTGACCCCGCCCCGCCGAAAGGACCTCCCGGAAAATCGACAGCGTAGGTCAAAACCCGCATATTGCTGCAAAGCGCGCCAGCTCTGTGGTATCCGCCACGCACTTTTCCCTCCGATTGATTTTAGGGGCCTTAGCCATGATCCAAGAGGCCTATAAGGTTCGCCGGATCGAATATCGGATTCACGTGATAATATCGTGACCGTCACCTCGAACATCATGTTCCTATGACATCGCAACCTATGTTCTCCTAGAGGAGTAGCTGTTCTCGACTTTCGCATGTCATCCAAATGCTTCTTTACTCTGATGCAATAAGGCCTGCCTATTTCCCCAATACATTCCTCTTTACACTGAAGACACGATGTTAAGTATACAACACCGGATGTCATGCATTCTGCTTCCTTACCATATGGGCATATGACACATGAAGGCGTGCACGAGCGGTCATAGAGGCGATTTCGGATCAGTTGTTGTTTAAGGTTTGAGGGTGGGATGTCCACAACTATCATCATGCCCTGAAGACTTGCCTCTCTCACACATGATCTTATAGGCGCACTCAATTAGTCTGACATGAATGGGACACAAAAGGAAAATTTTGTTTCCTCCTCCTCCTGACGATTCTGTGCGACCGCCCTTCGCCTGTGTCGAAGTGAGACAATGTTAAATTGTGATTACGAAAGCTGTTAAGATACAATTGGTAAGCGGCTCTTGCTCTCTAAGGCCACTGATCAGCTCTTTCCAGTTTTTGCCAGTTCCTGTCGCCGAGCACCCACGACCACATTGCATTCTACATCACCATTAAAATGCCAAGGTTCACTGTTGACACGAAGGGAATTACAAACCTAGTGATTCTAGCCTGCTAGGCCCTTCGTCAGCCCTTGCTCGCTTGTTATCAGTCCTTGTCACCAGTCGCCTTCGGTCCCTTTACATCCTACACCGCCTGCTAAAGTGCTTTCGCCCTCTATGGTTCGTTATCAGTCTCTAACAGCTATTATCAATCCTTGTCACTAAACATCTACGGTCTTTTCGTAATTCACATCCCTTACCGAAGTGCCAAAGCTTCACCGTTTATGCGATGGAGGCAACGAATCCTGCGGCTTTGACCTTTTGATGCTCTTTATCATCTCCTCTTATTTGGTATGACCTTCTGTCACACATCATCAGCGTTCTCAACCTGCCTCCTGTACTTCTGCCAAATTTCAACGTTCTAGGTAAACTTGAACAGGAGTTATGAGATTGCGGCTGAAAACTTCTACTACGTGCGCTCTGCCGCCTACTTGCGGTCTGGTCCTGCTACCTGCCTTGAGTGTTCTCATCCTGCCGCCTACCAAATTCCAACGCTCCAGGTCCGCGGGAACAGGAGTTATGAGTTTCTGATCGAAAACGCGCGCGCGCCCACACACACACATTCGCTCACACACAGACACACAGACCACACACACATACACTGACAAACCCACAGACATATATGCGGATTATATATCGTCGGATAGTACCTTGCTGATAGAAGTCAAAATGTTTACGGCAGTATTACACACAAATGGTGACGATAAATATAAGATTAACCTGCTCAAACGAGTTCCAAAGCCGATTTTCATGAAAAATGGTCGTGACATCAATTTGGTGGGATTACAAAGGTGAGCTATAGTTTAAGGTGCTTCAAAGAAACCAGAATGCCAATTGGGATATCTATTGGTTAGAACTTGATGGAGCAATAGGAGAAACCTTGCAAACATATGTAGTGAGTCCTCAAGGAGTAATGTTATGCTGTGACTAGGTCATATCGGTACATTTTCGGAGACTTGGCAAAAATTATTAAACATTGAGTGGAAAATGTTGCTACAACTACGATATGACCCTAATCTCACGCCTTCCGAATACCAATTAAATTAGGTAGAAGTTCTTCAATTCAAAAACCGCCACCGTTACTGAAGATATCAAACCTAATGTGGTCTATTTTTTTTTGACCAAAAAACCGGAAGTTTTGTCAGCGGCGAGCTGTGGAACTACCACAAGGAAGGCAAAAGATAATCCAAACAAAACTGGGCATATATCATTGACCAAGTCTCGTTCAGCAATAAAAATCAACCTGTGGAACGCTCAGAAAACAATATAACATTCCATGGAGCTGAGTTATTCCCCTTAGGCCTTCCGCCAGCGAAGCGGGCTTCTTGTTAGCGGAAGGAATCGCATTGCTTGAGCAAGGCGTGCCCAACGACAACGAAGCGGAGATCTCCAGGCCACAATCATCGATATTCAGACGAGGGTATCAAGATAATTACCATGCATGCCTCAAGTATGATGTAGGCGTGTGAAATCTGACCCGGGATGTAGCCCAAGTAACGGGTCTCAGTGGAAAGTACCGTTAGAATTAGGCCAACACTTAGTAAGGACCGTCATGGCTAATAGAGAGATCTCCTAACAAAGGGTGGTTGCGAAAAACTCTCTTGGGTTCTATAATGTTTAAATACTGCTTTGCCGTACAGGTTTGTTATGGCTGAACCGCTTTATTGGTCAACGTTTCGACTGAATCGTCGTCTTCAGGACCTGAAAAATAGTTCGAAGCTCCTGATCTGTGACTTACCCGACCAAGCGCCCAAACGCGCTAGGCTAGTTGCAACGACTCCCGGAAACTAAAACACGGAAAAGTTTCAGCAAAAAGACCAACCTTCCGCGGTTCCACCAGCGTTACGTCCCACTCTATGTGAACAACAAGGGGTCAATGAGTCACCATTGATGATCATAAGATAAGAACTGTGCGGGTGATCTCAAAGTCCACAAAATGGAATGAACGGCGAGAGTTCACTTGAGTTCGACTTCGAATGTAAAATCCTAGCCTACGAGAATGAGATCGGTGCCAGAAAGATGCTGGAAGCGTTACATATTCGCACGAAAAATCCAGGCCTGAACAACCGAAGTGAGTGCTTGACCATAACAAGTGAACTCTTGCCGTTCATTCCATTTTGTGGACTTTGAGATCACCCGCACAGTTCTTATCTTATGATCATCAATGGTGACTCATTGATCCCTTGTTGTTCACATAGAGTGGGACGTAACGCTGGTGGAACCGCAGAAGGTTGGTCTTTTTGCTGAAACTTTTCCGTGTTTTAGTTTCCGGGAGTCGTTGCAACTAGCCTAGCGCGTTTGGGCGCTTGGTCGGGTAAGTCACAGATCAGAAGCTTCGAACTATTTTTCAGGTCCTGAAGACGACGATTCAGTCGAAACGTTGACCAATAAAGCGGTTCAGCCATAACAAACCTGTACGGCAAAGCAGTATTTAAACATTATGTGAAATTCCCAGGTTTCAAGAAGACCGAACATGGAAGTTCTCTTG
Organism: Haemonchus contortus; assembly: GCA_000469685.2. Classification (NCBI taxonomy): domain Eukaryota; kingdom Metazoa; phylum Nematoda; class Chromadorea; order Rhabditida; family Trichostrongylidae; genus Haemonchus; species Haemonchus contortus. The sequence continues at coordinate 47,206,747 of LS997563.1, read as the reverse complement.
GGTTCATTTGAACGTATCAGTACTGAGAAATAGTAAACGTGGTCAGTACTCCTTATTTCTGAAAAAAACAAAGGCTTTTTTCCGAAAATAATGACTCGAGTCATCGGAAATTTTTCTCTAAAACAACTCGAAAGCTTGTCTACTCCGAACCATATTATATTGCATGCAATTCTGGAGTGTGATGGTCATGAAAGCTGAAGTATCCCCTAAATTGCTTGGAAAATTTTTGCAGGGTTCCTAGTGCATCCCCAAATCTTTATTTCCTGCTAGTCAGCAGCACTATGAGCCAGAAGTGTTGTTCGATAATTTTGGGCAACCTAGATTCAGACGAGTAACGTAAGTGATAATCCGGAATGTGCAAATGTGGCAAAGAAAATGCGAAAGTCCGCGTATTCAGAGAAATGTAAGGCTTCAAAAACGAAGCTAGAGGGCTTGGACGAGAATAATACGAAAGAAGCTCCATAGACGAGGTGTTTGGACGAGCTGTTCGAACGCGCGCGCCATTGCATACAGCTGACACTCTTCTTGCGTGCAGGGTGGGCGTTCAATGCGAAGACCTAGAGTCTACTCTGAACATACCAAAAAGTTACTAGTAGATAAAGAGTTGACGGGTATGCATGGTTACCACAAGAGAGAAACTTCAGAATATCAGTCAAAGTATCAGTGGCAGTATGAAGGGAGAATTCTTTGCAAATCAAAATATCCGTAAGTAACGTTGAGTAGAAATTAGTTATACAATACTAATACAGTTCACCACATCTTTTTGTCTATTAGAATGTTGGCTATTTGTAAGCTAGTCTTCCACAAAATTCTAGCACCTGAATGATTTGGTCCGCTGACTGAGCTCGTTTGCGAAGGCCTTGAGACGCGCTCATTTTTATGTGCACGCACAGCATTCAAATTTCCATCGCCATACCAATTTTGATAGAATGAGCTGCACTTTCAGTCGCTTTGAACTCATTTATGTAGCGAAGGGAAAACCTCGACGAATTTTTGGAAAGCTTCACGGAACCTGGTTGAAATGGAAACGTTGGAAATAGCACCTTAGGAGAAGGTTTAGCTGAATTGGGCAAGAGTTTGTTCACTGCTCAGCTTTCCATGTCACCTGTTTATCTCGCCGAAAAGAAGGTGCCGTTGTTCTGGAAGGTACATATATGGTGCTTTTCCAGATGACAAGTTCTTGCTTTGACTTGTCATTTTGCCTAATTTTGCGACCCTACAGCGCTCTAGACCTGATGCTAGTGAATAAGAAGCTTCATTTGCATTCCTGATTACATAGAGAGCCGAACAAACGAAAATTAGTAGGCCCGATAACGACTGCTATATTTATCAAGTGTTTTTCAATGATTTGCCCAATATGCTGACTCGGACCTTTCCGATTTTTGTTTTTTTTTCCAATGTCCCGAAGATACATTTCTGAGCATTTGCGACGAGTCAGCTCAGATGATGAAGATCACAGATATATGCAATAATTCGAAAAAAACCATCGATATATTGCCAGCATCGTATTGTCAAGAATGACATCGAGTTGAAGATGCGAAAAATAGAGTAACAGCCTCTCTTGGCTATGGGCACACAATAAATGCAGGTTTTAACAAACCTTTGAAATAATAACCTGTGAAAAATCATTGAGCGAGTAAAGAGGAAGGGTTTGAAGGGAAAAAGGTCTAGGAATCATATGTGGATGCTGAACACTGCTCAAAAATCCTGGAAAAACTGAGCTAGTGAAGTGAATTTTACGATTTTCGCCCGTAATTGGCAGAGTGTCAGGCTTTATAACCAAGGCTTTTTTTATTGCGCGCTTAATCACGAGTAAAATTTGAGGGGCTTTTGAAGTCAATCATTGGATCTCTCGAATGGACTGTCTCACCACCTGCTGCTGACCTGCCTCATTGAAATTTTTTTAACCCGATTCACAAGGGACGAAGCGAATGGAAGGTTCCGACTATGTCAGTCAGCTCTAGAAATACTTCGCAGATCAAAGATTATGAAGCCGCCAAGACCATAGAATGGCGGAGGAATTCTCAATTATCGTCCCTTCAGCTTTTCACGTATGAAGAAGCAATGCACGGTCCAAGAGCTATGAGCTTACTGATGATGATCACTTGGATAGGTAATTGGAATGAAGGTAATCAGCTTACCGTCGATCAACGCAGCAACTTAAGGTACATAATTCACTCAGCTGCGAAACGGTTGTCACCTCAGTTCATAAATCAGCCTCGTAGCACTCTTATTTTCTAATAGCTCATAGGAAAAGAATGTCTGCTTCATACATTCTTCGAAATTATCCGAGTAGCCTACGAGAAGTATTTAGCGAAGAAACGAAGACGAAGAATCAGACACCACTTCGGAGACGTGATAATTTTGAGTTTCTGAGTGGAGAATAGTCTTTACCGCTCAGTGCTTCTGAGAGCGAGTGTAAATGAGTGGTTCAATGCAAGGCTGGGGTTTGTATGAAATTTGTATGTTCTTCAAATATGACCGGAAAAGTTAAGTTGGAATTTAAAAGGGACCACGGCATACACCAAGAAGTAGCCGGTTTCGAGACTATAACTGCTGTGGGGGAAAATGCCACTGCAGATGAAAAAAGTTACCAGCTGTAGTGACAAGGTGATCCATGCAGGTGTTACTTGCTGTACAACGCATGTGTGGCTTGTTCTGAACATATCTTTTTCATCTGGGACGTGACTCACTCGGTGTCGCCCTCAGACATGGAACGCTTGATAGACTATGTTGTTATGAGATTTCAAATCGAAAGGAGCGGAGATCCCTGCTGACACAATCAAAAAAATGGGGTTCTCTTAACTCCTAAAAGAGGTAATTCCATGAAGGTACGTCTATCAAATAACTAAAACAGAACGGAATGAACAAACCGAGCAGAAAACTGTATGAGGTCATGCTCTGTGGAGAAGTAAAGAAAGCCATAACAACCATCGAATGTGCATGAAGGTGAACAATAAGCATTGGGAAGCATTGTAACGAAGCCTGAAGTGTTTGAGAACGTACTGAGCAGGGAAAGGCCACAAAAGCATCGCTAGGGTATGTACGGAAAAGGGGAATGACCTTAAAAAGCGTCGATCTCTGGTCAATGATATTGGGCCGACCAGGAAATGCAGAATTCCTGAGTTCATTAGTGCAGACGGATGTGCATGTCAACAAACACAAGTTACAATTACATAAAGGTTTCCACATGTAACCCAACACCAATATACAGTCGCGGTCAAAAGTTTGTAAGCTTTTTATTTTTCGATTTGGCGCGGGCACTGAATTACGTAACTGTCTCAATTTTGCCTAGTAAGCATAAAAGCAAATAGAGAACACGATAGGCAAGGTGTCCTTTCGAGACCAGGTCATTAGAGATAAAAAACACAATTTATTGTGAAAAGGACGCGTCAAAAGTTTGGAAACTTCACAATAACACGGGAAATTAATCATGGTAACACGAATTTACAAACAAAATATCAATACTTTGTTGAATACCCGAAGGAACCGACTACTGCTCTGCATATTCTTGGCAATGAATCGATTAAGGCTTCAGTTTTGGACTGTGGTATCAGAGCCGACTCTCTAGACAATAGATTGAATTTTTCGTCGGCATTCCCAACAGGAACCTGGCTTGTACGACGTGCTAGTTCTTCCCAAAGGTGCTCTATAGGATTCAGATCTGAGCTCTGACTCGGCCACTCCATGACGTTGATTTCCTTTGACCAGAGGAAGTCGGCCGCGAGACGCGAAGTATGCTTCGGGTCATTATCGTGTTGAAAAATATACCGTGCCGGCAGGTTTTGGTTGGCGAACGGGAGCATTACATTCTCCAAGATGTCCGAGTTCATATTACCCTGGATACGAACGCTGGATAAACTGAAACATCCCCATAGTATAACGCTTCCTCCACCGTGTTTGAGCGCCGGGATTTGGTACTTCGGAACACATCGCTTATTCAAGGGACGTCTTATATGCATTATGCCATCCTTCCCGAAAAGACAAAGCTTCGACTGTTCGCTAAACAAAACTTTTTTCCGGTCATCTCTATTCCAGGCGGGGTGCTTGCGCGCAAAGTCAAGTCGACCCTTCCTGTTCTTTGCGGTGACCAGAGGTTCTTTGCTAGGACGTCTTCCAAAGAGTCTTCCGGCTCTGAGCCGACGTTCGACAGTGCTTTGGCTGTTAGAAATCTCAGAAAAGACGTGTTACGTGTTTACGAATCTCTGAAGCCGTCACGCGCTGATCGCCCATCGAAGTCCTAAAAATTAGAGTGTCGACTCTCGGTGTTGTATTTCGTGCTCTTCCGGAGCGAGACTTCCTCATCACAAATCCTCGGCTCCGATAACGCTTGAAAACTTTGGGAAATGCGCTTTTAGTTAGATTATGCTGTTGGGAAAGCACACTCATTTACGTTCCGGAACGAATGGCTTCAATAATTGCTTCTTGGACGGATACTAGATTTTCTTTACCTGATCCCATCTGAAACCACCCAATATACCATGCTTTGATTGAATATTACGAAAAATCCACCATTCTGTACAAGAAGAAGGAAAAATTATATGGCAGGTAGCAAGTTTCCAAACTTTGGACGCGCTGTTCTTCAAACTTTTCTTATTTCAGGAATCAGACTTTTGATTTTCGTAAAACCTCATGGCATGTCATATTTTCCACATGATTTTATATCGAATATATAGCTTCGGGATAATTACGATCTCAACTGGCCACGCTATTCGAGAAATTGAAAAGTTTCCAAACTTTTGACTACTACTCTATCTGTCACCGACAGCGGCAACACCGAGCAAGGCAGGCGGAAGAAAAGGCCGGATGTCAGAGTTTAGTTACAAAGGGGCTCACTATGAAAAAAATAAGCTACCAAATATGTCCACTAATTCAATTCGTAAGCCCGCCTTGATAGAAGGTGAAATATAGAAAGAAATTATAATGATTTGACTTTGATTTTATTCAATATTCTCAGTTCTAAGCGTATTTCAGACAATTATTCACTATTTCATTTGATTTTATCGATTTATGTGACTCCATGCTTGAAACATGTGAAAGAAGAGATTCTCAACAAAAGTAGTTCTACAAGCTCATGTGTTCATGTACACCAGTATCTTACTCTTTCAAGAAAGCACCAGAAGGCATAAATAAAATTCACGGGCAAGGTGATGTATTGAAAGTACTGGGATTGGAAAAATCTCTTGTAACGTATGCTCATATATATATACATATATATACAGTAGCGCTCAAAAGTCTTCGGCGAAATGCTTTGACCCTTTCTCGTTCATAACTTTTTTCTCAGTAGACCAAATCGCGCAAAACTTGGATATGTTTAACTAGAGCGTATTTCACCCTACCCAACACCATTTGACTGCAAAGCTGCAACATCCACAGATAGAGCAAGGTGTTCGTTGCGCTAGCAGATTTTGCTAAAACCAAACTTGTTGACGTCTGCACTTATTCGCACCTTATGTGCGTTTTTCTCATCTATTGTTTTCGGCGTTACCGCTCGTACACCTTATACAGGACAGAAAGATAAGAGATTCTAGAAGGAACATCATCTGTATTTTCAGTCGATTTCGAGTTCATGCTCTCTGGAATACGAGGAACATGATCAAATTGCAGGTTAATAGTGGCAAATATTCACAATAACCCCACGCTCCAAATATAGAAATTTCGCATGATTAGGTCCAGTAGGAAAGGAGTTACGACTAAAAAGTACGGCTGAAAAAGCATTTCACCGAAGACTTTTGAGCGCTACTGTATATATATACATACATAAATACTGTGAACCATCACAACAATTCAAAAAATAAAATTCAAAAAAAAAACTATTTTTTAAATTTTTCAGAGTGAATTTTCAGTCATACACACGAGATGCAGCAAAATATGAAAAAATAAATGAGCATAATATCAACATCAAACTGCTAGGATGTCCGAAATGATCTGGAAAGATTATGCCTCTCAACTACGTATGAAAGCATGTTGCTCTTGAACGCACGAAAGAAGGACTATAAATTCGCTAACGGAGAAAGGGCATTGTAGATAGATCAATACTATAGCTAATCGGTATCCGACGCGTTCGTTCGAAGTAAGTAGTCCTCAAGCGAACGACGTGCCATCGATAAGACTACCAGAGCCTCCAGCCGCACCAATACGAAATTGATCGCTTCGACGCTCAGGTTTGGGATGAGATATGGCGACCGATGGGCAGCGGTGTATCCTTTCGTCACCTAGCATAAATGGCACGACCATCTGGACACCAATGGACTTTCTCTGGTGAGAGATTCGCTTCGACGAAGTTCTTTGTTCTCAAATACCGACCCCGGTCTGGCTTCTCGAAAGAGCGATTTCTTAAAAGTGGCAGGAATTGCAAAAGACGACCTCTGCTCCCGACTAAACCATTAAAGACGTTCTACTCAAAAGTCACTCTCAGAGCAGGACTCCTCGCATAGCACATCTTTGACTGAGCAGGAGCGTTGAGGGCGAATCACTTTAGTCAGAAACTCCTCGACTGTAAGCAAGTGACGACATCATTCGACTTCATTATTGCGTAGATGCCATGAGTAAACCCACACAGGTAATCACAATGCCTACCAATGGACATAAGGCCACAACTTGCTAAAAGGTGAGACGCCAGCGCCAAGGAGGACATGAGCTCGTTTTTCTTCTGCTCAATCGGGTGTTTTAGTAGCCGACCAGAGTGCACTGCGACAAACGCAAGAGCATCCTGTTAACAAATGAGAGAGATGGTATTTCGAGGCCCCATTCCACACCGATTACACCGATTACTCAAGAATCTATGATCTGGGTGGATAATGCTCGGCCACCTTACGGGAGGACGTAGATGGATGAGCTGCAAAGGCTTGGTATAACCTAACTACCCCATCTCCCCCCCCCCCCAAATATTCATCTGACCTCATGAGTGCCATACTTTCTGAAGTCCACACGCCTGTTCTAAGGAGGAAAGTTCGGAAGTCAAGTAGGGTGGATAAATTGATTGCGTTACTTCTCTTCTCTTTTTGAAGAATGGCATCAGTGCACTGTCCGAGTGATGGAGAGGCATTGCGGGATCACTATCTTCATCAGTGATCTAACTTTATTGTTGTGTTATTTTGAATTGGAAAAATGTGTTTATGTACTGTACTGTATTTCTAAAAAATTTTTTAGAAATTTTCCGGGCAAACTAGTAATAGTTATACCAGCGGTTGACTGCAGAAATACTGAATTCGGAACCGAACCTATAACAATCCGATAGCTAAATTGAGTCATTTATAAGTATCCAATTTCGACTTCTAGTGAGTCACTGCATGGCTTTGAATAAATACTGCAGGATACTGTATTTTATTAAAACTGCTGAAAGATGATAAACAAACTCTTATCAACTCACGATTCGACTTTATCGCCCTATTCAGAGTCTGGAAACTTGCAGATTATCGCTATTCATCATTCATTCAACAGTTAAAAACTCAAAGAACAGTTTGCAGGTCTGCTTCCTTATGGAATCCATAATCCATAATCAATTTTACCCACCTCAAGAGGCAACCGGTCTTGTGGACGACCGCAGCTAAATCGACATGCGGGGACTTGGGAGTGGCTTAAGATGATATGCTCTATCTCTTCCGCCGTGATACCGGGGGCAAACAAAACTACTGATGTCATAAAAAAGGCGCGAGTTCGCTAGCTAGCTATGGCAAGGCACTCGTCCAGGGGTTAGCACCCAAGGAGGCCTCTCGCCTTGCTCGATTGCAACCATGAAATATGAATCATTCATATTTCATGGTTCCAACTAAATGAGAGCGACTACCGTAGATTAATGTCTTGCACAACCCTAACGTCAGCTAAACGTACCAAGCGAGCCCAACAGGACAGTTCGAATTCAAAAAATGGTTTGGAAAAGTTTTGATCGAGCTGCAACAATTTCGGAAACAGTGAATTGATATTGTGCATAGACAGGATCTGTCCTCCTTAATGCCTAGAATTTGTTTTTATTACTCACCTACATACCTCTTTCAGAGCTTAAAAGAAATTTTCTATGCTGAACTTCATATATCACCTATGGTATGGATAAGAAATATGTAGGTACTATTATTGAAAGAATCCAGCATTTTCGTAAATTATTCCCCTCAAACGAGACCCTTTGAGGCCAAAAATCCTTTAATCATGGATCCATCAGTACTTGATCCTTTCCAATAAATCAAAAATTGAATCTCACAAGATTGGCGAGTTATGGACAGAACTCCGGCAAAACTTTTGGGCAACGGGATTCGAACTCTATCCCCTCAGACCCGTTGGACTATGCGAGCCCCGTGATCCGATCCCTTGCATTACCGGGACTCCGGGTGTACTGTCTGCTCCCCAAAAATCCCTTCGCACACACCGTACCCTATCGCGCGCTGTCGCGCGCTATATGTATAGGGAAAGGTTTGAGTTCCCGGGGAAGGGTACGGTAGTCGCAGCCTGCCGTGTCAATTCGGGGAGAGGTTTCGTCACCCCCGGGACCCCACTTGTCCACACCTTCTCGAGGGTTTGATTCCATAGCTTATCAGCACTCACAAGTTCAACGTGATGAGCCTGTCAGCCAATATCAGCACTGAACAGTTAATTTGAAATCTTTACTACTACTATAACTTGCTTTCTCGTACCTATGGCGTACTACAGCGAAAGAACGGCAACCAGAACCATTAAGTCAGAACAAAAACTGAAACATATCAGTGACATTCTGTCATGATCGAAAAATAATTCATAGCGGACTCCAAGCAGGGCAGATCAGCACAACCCAGTGGTCTTTATACATTATTCTGACTCGTAACTTATTGGTTAGTGTCCTGATATCCTGAATGGAAGCCGTATGCGTGGAGAACTTTCAAGAAGTGTACCAGTGAAAGCGGATTTATACCTCCGAAACCCACGGCAAAGATAATCACTTTTTGACTTTTCTCCCTATTCAGCTTCAGTTGCAAACTGGAACAAAATTCAGGGGATATTTTTTGCCGCATTTCAAAAGCAGGTTTCTGTGTCACATGAAATCCTCCTTTCCTAATGTTTTGAACGATTTCCTTATATATGTTTTTTTTCCATTTCCATTTTTCTTTTTTCCATTGTTTCCAGAACTTTAACATTTTCAGTTGACGTTCCGGAAATGATAAGGGAATTCAAAAAGACAAAGAACGACTCATTTCCGGAATCTTGCTTTTTATAAAGATTAACCCTACGAACAGAAGGCAAATAATGAAGAGTGGTAACCCGTGATGGAAGCCTGGCACAACTGCCCTCAGGCTTCGGTTCCTCCTTTCCGTTTGTGTAGAAGACAAGCGATGTCCTGAATGGGATCTCGCTTTTGCAACACCGAGAGACAAGTGCTGCATAAGAGCGACAAGAAGCACGACCCATGGAACTAAAAGAACACAACCGACTTACACTGGGTTGAAATTTTTTTATTGAGTATTTCTCTTATTTATAAAGTAGTAACTTGGTGTTTCGATTTGTCGGTTTGGGTGTTTGTCGGCATGTCGGCTTGTGGGTTTGTCGGTCTGTCCATCCGCAAACTTTATGATTACGATAAAGGTGGTGATATGGAAAGCCCAGCTCTCACAGTTTCTTCTTATATATAAAGCAGTAAATTGGTGGGTAGGTTAATGGAGTAGAGTAATGTGAAGCGAAGTGAGTAGTGTGGAATTGAATGAATACTTCAAAACTTTGATTTCGATCTGTACTGACATCATGCTATGCATTTCTATACGCAAATGCAGTTGGGAGACCTCCGCTTTCTTTAACATTGAGCACTAGGGAGACAAAGAGATTGGATCATAGTTGTGCCCAGGAACAATTCTTAGCAGAAAATAATCAGTTTCCTGACCATACACCTAAGTTTCATGAGGGAAGGAGTACCGTGCGGGTGAGTCATTAACTATTGAACTTATACCCCACCCTAGCTTTTTGCACGAACTAATCATCCCCCCCCCCTCCTCCTCCGACGCTTCTCCCTTCCTGAGTTTAGGTTAAAACTATATTCTTTCGCCTAAAACTGTTTCTAAACACGGGAAGTTACGGCTATCTCTCCTTCTCTGCACCATATGTAAGAAATGAGGCTAGACGTGAGCCGGGCGATCCGACTGGTATTAAGGATAATGCATGTCGAAAATGATCAAACATTGACGTGCAGTAAAGGTTGATGCGTTGAGAAAGGGTTCATTCGAATATCGTTGCTACTCCGTATGGGAATCGAACTCGCGACGCATTGAAGGATAGACGACCAGCTCAAGCCTCATCCTCCTCAAGGATGAGAAAGCAAGCATTCACGAGATAATAGTTATGCGGACTACTATGCCCAGTAACTTTTACAAGAGTTATTGAAATAACAGAGAGCGAAAAGCGAAGAGAAAAGGAAGATTAATTGCCACGAACATGGTAGAAGTGAGAAAGTCGGAAGGCAAACAGATCGGTTCTCTATGGCGGCATGCAGGCCTTGAAGTTTTTAAATGCCAATAAAACGATGATTCAAAAGAAAAAAAACGAAAGAGAGCTGTTCACTTTCAAATCTACTGATTTACTGAAAAATGACAGACACATTGCCAGTAACTGTTCAGCTTTACCGGTACCCATGAAAAAGTGCCACGCCCAAAAACCAGCTCAAAGCCACAACTGCTGTTTCCTTTTAACGCCACACTTTGGTATTACATATGGCGATGCGGTCTCAATAGAAGCTGGAAGCCGGTCATGTATTGCAAGAACGCAATAGTCAGCTACTCAGCTTGCCTGCAGCGAGCACCTTACTTGCATACTTCATTGACTACACATGAAGTAGAAAGATCGGAATTATATGCCTTGGAAAATGATGCGCAGGCGGCGAAATGGTTGCAAAAAATTGCAATATACATATTGTCTGAATTTGCATCGGATCCCAACCACACCATTTTCGTTTCTTGTTTCATCGGACAGGGTAAGATGAGAACAAGCCTTGTGGATGGGGGGGGGGGTAACGGAACTTCTTCCCGATTGCGGCATTTTCCCTTGCGGCATGCGGCAGATGTCACTGCAACTACCGTACTATTCCCGCCTCCCCGCCAATCGATAGGACGCGAATTTTTCGTTGATTGCCTTTTTTAAGAGATTTGATCGTTTTTTTTTCTGCTTTTTTTTCATTTTTATATTTATCAGACTTGATTAATTAGAATGACTTCTCCTATGTAAGCGACGATCAAGACATCACTGGAATTGAAGAGAGCGGTCAGCCAATTCGAATATTCAAAGGACTCCCTACCTCACAAATTGCGCGCTCCAATCTGCCATCGCAATCCTGCGATACGCGGCGGGTGCGGCGTGCGCGACGCCGTCATCAGGGAGAAGTTCCCGGACCCGTGGAGGGGCATACATTAACCAATAAGGCGAACATTGGACTGTGCACTGGAATAGCTCTCCTTTTCCTGTCAGAAAGAAATTATTGGCGGATTATGAGGAACGAGATTTCAGACTCTCTAGTTTTCTTGGTCGTCAATCTACTGAGTGCTGAGAAAATACTTAGAGATTCCATTAGAGTCTTGAACTCTCTTAGACAAAGTTCAAAGCTCAATGTTAGTAGAACTGCAAGTCTAGTTACTATACTGAAACGGGAAGAGGTATTCCGGAAAAAGTATCTGGATAGAATATAAAACAAGAAAACGTTGTTTTGAGCGATTAAGGACAGATGCAACATTCGAAAAACGAAAGACATCCATGCATTTGTTCGAAAATGACATTCATTGTAGGACGATTAGATCGGAAATGAGAGTTACTTTGATGTCAACATTTGGAAAGACTCGTTAGAGGGAAGTCTACCAAAAAAAGCCCTCAAGAGGGATTCTCCATAAAGAATTTTCTAGCCCTAGCAAATTCAATGAAAGTTTTACATGTGCAGGCAACCAGTGCAAAACTCAGCGTTTGCACGCCCACTTTTTCAAGCGTATAGTCATCTCCATTTCTCACAGCTGGAAAGGATATGGCAGTGACGGATTCTCAAATAGTCCATGGAAATAAGAGAGCGGAGATGTCACCATAGTGACCGAAGGTTTCGAGTTCATATTTCTCGCTTTATGTCTTGTTTTGTACGTGAGAAGAGTGGAGAAAGACACTGCCCATACCAGCAGTCGGCACGATGATTTAAACGTATAAAAGCAGAAAACGTTGCGGGTGCTCAGTAGTCTGCCTCAGAGTGAAAGTGTCACGAGATGCAGTCAGCACTTTGCCGCATCGTCTGCGTCCTTTTACATCATGTAATTGCTACGTCACCTCTTCAAAATACTGCGTCGCAAAGTTCAAACTACAGAGGGAGAATACTTGATGGGCACTCGAGAAGACACTTTGAACATTGTAGATGGTTCCGAAAGCTGTTCCACAGTTGCTTTTCAAATCTGGTAAACGATACTGGAAACAAAGCTACGGAAGCGATTCCTCCCTGTGATATGTGTGTTGCGACTGTATTGAACAAATAATCGAACCGAGGAGGGGCTGCGTATAGCAACGGTGGCGCAGCTGGATGACAAAGATCCAGTAACAATTTTTTTTCCATCAGTGATCAATGTTAGATAGACCATTCTACACCGATTACCCAAGACAATGTAAAGAAATTTTTGGCTGTTTCCTGCTCTTGCGGCAGGGTGGTACAATGAATCATCGGAACTGGCTGACGGACTCAGACCAAAGCCCTCATAAAAAGGAGTACTGTCCCGCAAACTATAGGAATACTGTCCCCGATTTCAAACCACTAGTACACGTTGACTGGTATTTTCGAGAAAAAAAGCTGTGAAACAATAATTATGAGCACATATGGTTTTCCAATAATTGTCAAGAAATCTCAAGGTAAATGAGGTGTGGCGGTGGGATACGAGAATCACCTACGACTCGCTCTGAAGTTGTCCTTATGAGCCCTTCATAATCGATTTCCAGCGACATCCAGAGGAAACCAATGTCGTGAGTGGGTCGGGATTCCTATATCCTCTAGATAACTCACTCTTCCTTCTTCTCCGCTGACCAAGGCCAACAGATCGGTCCGCTCATCTTGCACCTAATAATTACAACTATAAAGGAATCATAATTTGTTGAAAAAAAACTAATTTGAAGCTAAGGGTGTCTCTCACTGGCTCTCAACTTCCGTAGATGACATTCGGGTGCGATTAAACAGAACTCGCTTATACGCACGAGTGGCCCCGAGCAAAAATGGAAGTTCATGGGCCAAGTCACAAAGTTCGAGGCAACATTCCACGTCGAAAACTCTATACTTCAGAAAAGGTACAAGGTTTCTCTCTTGGTTTCTTTTTGCTCCAACAGGGCTTTATCTCTATCCATGTCTGTGAAGAGCATGAAAAGTTCCTTGAAAAATACTCCTAGTGTCCCTAAAATGTGTGGGAGGGGGAGGAAGTCAACATTGAGCCGAAAAACCTTTTGTGAGGTTTAGAAATCTCAGGTACAGTGGTATGAAACAGAAAATGACGGGTTTTAAAGTTTTTTCGCAGATTCAGAAAGCAGATTTAAGAACAGCGCCACCTGAAGCCACCTACAGCTTGATTGGCCACTGCGATTAAGCATACTTCTTCCGACATAGCTCAAGTTAGATCGTCCCTTAAGCGATGTCCCTCAAATCCTGGATGCAGAAACTGGCTTTCAGGAACATTAATGATGTTGCTAGCAGACCTTTTGGAGGCACAATTCAGGACAATGTTGAGTATCTAGTTTCGAACGAGATAGAAGTCATAGTCTGGAATAGTGCAAAAGAAAACGCGTATGTAGGCGTGTTTATAGAAATACAAACTTTCAACAAAAGTCAAAATATCAGGGATTGGACGAAAATGTGATGAGAAAAGTTGCATGGAAGAGGTCTTTGGACGAGCTGTCCACATATGTGTGCCATTGCTTACAATACTCTACGGTAAGCTGCTTGCGTGCAACATGTCGTGCCCGGTGCGAATGGTTTAACCTCTACAGGTTTTGCGATGCCCTTAGAACTGGTCCGCTTTGGGTTTGTACGTCGACTAAGCCGGTTCTAGGAGCTCCCATTACGACCCATCTAAGCCGTTTTTGAATCAACAGAGCTTCATCTCAGGAAGGTATCCAGGAACCATATTTACCATAAACTGTATCCTAAGTATTTTGCGAACAACGAAAAACGAACAGAAATCGAGTGAACCAAAATTACTCGAAACTAACTTACTACACAAAGTGGTCCAAAAACATGCACTCTTAAAAAGATGAACTTACTCACTCCAAGCCACCGATGGAGTACTTCCTTGTAGAAAGAATGGTAAACCTCGTAGCTTCATTTCGATTCGATTCAGCAAGGCAGAATGAAGGGTTAGGCATCTGGGGAACGCGAGGAAACGAAAACTATCGTAAGAATATGACCGGATATCTAAAAAACACTCAAAGTGGCATACTTTCTAAATGTTCCAGAGATTTTTCTAATGAATGAGTAGTGGCAGGGTTCTTATTCCGTGACTACATTCAACTTTTGTAAGTCGGTCTGATTCGCTCGCACTCGCAATTGGACGTGACGCAAGTTTGGTTTTCGTGACAGATTGTTACTTGAGTTTTGATTGAACAATAATGTTAAGAAAAATCTTCTCCATTTTTCATAGATAATGGCACAATTTCTAAAATGATCTTAAGAGCAAATAGCAATAATATAAACAGTATGCATAATACTTCACATTTACCTTTTTACATATTGGCAAGAGAACATCGCTGCCGGTCTCATAAACTTCAGACAAAATCATCTTCAAATTAATTGAGCTGTCAATAAGCCTTGGGTAGGCTAATTGTAAGTAGAGAGCTCAAATGATTTGCGGTATGAAACATACACATTCTTAAGATGAAACGGCTATCTTGACATTGATGGGCCGTAGCAAGTAACCGCCTAAGTTACGCAGTGCAAAAGCCGGACTTTGGCACACTAGTATAGTGCCTATTATTATTTACTGCGGTCTGTCACACGGTTGAGTCGTCGGGCACGTTTGTCACAATACGCGACTTGCCAGAATTCGCGGAATTTCATTTACTCTCTTTTTTGTGGGGACCTATAAAATGCAGACTAATTAAGGCTTCTGAAATGACGATAGAAATTTTATAGCGTATGCCTTTCCGTAAATGGACCAAACCGAAAAAAATAAAAGCACGTGAGTGAAAGTGACGAATAGTAGTTGTAGATTCAGTACGAAGTATATCATTGGGAACAAAATGCGCAGCAGATGTAGCTACTAAACTTAACAGACGATAAATGTTTGGGTTCCCGAATTTAGATCATAGGAGAGTCTACGCCCTTGAAATCGGTACCGACAGAAACAATAAATAAGTAAGACCGAGATCAGCTGACAATAGCGGTAATCGTAATGAATAAAAATATGCACTAACCGGTAGTACTAACCGAATGCCACTCACCCATTTCCGATTTTAGTAGCACCCGATCCTTCACTTTTTAATGGTGACGCCAACACCTTTGATTTGTGTGGTTGAAAAAATATAAGCCAAAGTATTTAAATAGTTGAAACTTGGCCGAAGCAGAAGTGACACATTCGACTAAATAACTAGTCGCAAAAAATGTTTTTCGAAAATTGATGACCAAGAGCGAGATAAGGAAAAAGATCTGCGCAATCGAGCGCGAGAACCTAATGAAAAGGAGCATAGTGGTAAGTGTATTTCAACTGTGACGAGGGAGAACTTGTCAAAGCTTCCTGCATTCCTGGTGTCAGGAATAACATGACCTCTCCTTCGGTTTTTCCTACCAGCCCTACTCGGGCCAGTCTTTGACCATCCCTTGCATTCTTTTGAATGCCCGTAGTCTTTCGAACAAAGTTCCTCACTTTCACTTTTTATCGAGTGCTCGAAAATCTTCTCTAGTTTTTGTCACCTATGGGCATTCGGCTTATTTACTTATTTGGCTGGACGAAAGAATTCCCGACAATGAAATCTCCCTTACTCAATTTTTAGGCATTATAGGTCTACCCGAAAGGGTGGAGGAGTCTGTGCCCTGATTCATACTCTTATTCTCTTTGAAAGAATCCGTTTTCCTTACACAACCTTATGGCAAATGTGATATGCTTTGACTTTTTCTACCACCGAATGGGAAGCATAGATTCCTTCTAATTTGATGCCAACTTAATTTAACTCGCGTTCAGGATGAGATTTTGTCATCGAGTTTTTTGACATCGCCTCCACGAGACCGATCTCAACAACTGTATCAGGTGATTTGAACTTGAATATCGATTGGGTTAATCGTCCTGCAGACTTGCCTTCCGTGAATATGTCAACTTCCCCACGCGTCAATGAAAGAATTTTTATATTGTGCTTTCAATACGTTAATGTATTTCTCAGGCTGTTCCGCTGTGCCCTATTCCTCATCTGATCATAGCATAGCCTCGCTCGCCTTTTTTGACGAGCGGCAACCTGTGAAATGTACGATGATCAGAGACTCATTGACTGAGCGTAGACTTGGAAGCATGTACAAGGATGCCATAGAGATCATCTCATGCACATAGTTTGGCTAGCCGTCTTTTCCAAATTTTGAATATCGATGTTTACGTAAGGTTCCGTTGTTTAATTCACAAAGTGATCGATTTGTTTGTTCCATGGGAATGTCTTGAAAGCCGAACAAAGGGCTATCCCCGACGCACACTGAATCTCCAGCAGCAACGTAAACGAATCTTTTACCAAAATATTGATCCCAGAAATTCTGCTGCCTATCTAGATGTCAGTAGAAGGCTAGATCATCACCTTAAACGCTACCTAGCCTATAGAGTAAAAAGACTAGCTGAGAAAGGTAATTTGAAGTACCTCGCAGACTATGTATATAAAAAAAAATTAATCAAACAAAGAACAGTTGCATATATTCTCGAAGTTGCTAGAGATATGTAGTAGTCCACGAGTAGAGAAAAAGCTGAAGCTCTTGCGGATTTTTTCCAAGGTGTTTTCTCCCTTCAATCCGAATGCACTCAGTCTTGAGTTAACTATCATGAGCCCGCAACTAGTTTTAAACAACCTTCGATCTCTCAAACCAACGCTTTCTTTGACTGCTAATGGTAAACCTCGATTGTTCCTCCAGGAGTTTAGAAAAGATCTTGCTGCACCTCCCTCGCATATATATTTACAACATTTCCCTATCGTTGGGGCAAGTCACTACAATCTGGAAACATACGTTTGTCACCTCGTTGCCAAGAATTACTCCAACTTGATATCCAACTTCAGACAAATTTATGTTCTTTCCACTTCACTCGAAGTAATGGAGAAGATTATGATAGCTATCTAAATACTTCGATGGGTATTGAAGCTCAAATGCATCCTACTGGAATAACACGGTTCTCTTCCTGGTGCACCCATGTGCACACAACTTATTTGATGCTCTCATAACTGCATTGACGTCATCAATCTTGTCAAAGTGTTAGTGTTGCGTACTTTGATTTAATAAAACCTTCCGACACTGTGCATAGACCTAGCCTGTTGGTCAAACTTGGAGGTATGGGTGTCAAAGGAAGACTACTTCGCTGGTTCAAGTTTTATCATTCTGACAGGAAAATGAATGAGCATTTTTACGAATACATATCTACTGCTAGGGAATGTACTTTAGGCATACCCCAGGGAGAAGTCTTGTCCCCACTTCTTTGCTCATTTATACCCATTACCTCATTCCCTCTATTAAGTTTGGAACTAGGATTCGAGTAGCAGTTCACGCGGATGATGTGAATATATCTATCCCTATCAGTGAGCGGGACCGGAACGAGGTTTAGAGTATTTTAATGCATGCTGTCCAAAACATGTTCAACTGGTAGCTAGATGGGGTCTGACGGTCGACCCTACTTTAAATAGTCATCTACTTTTGCTCGGCTCGTCTGAGTTCATTTCCCAGATGGAATCCCGGTAGCTAGGTCGGGAAAAGTCAAGGACTTCGGGGTCATACTGAGTTCTGATTTAAGGTGGAACGACTTTGTAGAGGAAATTTCATACAAAGGGCTCCGACTAGTCCATCTTCTATTCAGAAGTGTTCATACATCTGATGTCGCTAAATGGATCAGACTCTACAAATTGTATGTGCTTCCTGCCCTGTCTGGAATTCTTCTCTAAATGAAGAAAAAACTTGATAGAATTCAGAAATCCCTCACGGTAATAGTATTCTATCGAGCTTTCCCAAATGCGGACTACCCTAAAGCGATGCCGGCCTACCAAGATCGGCTTCGGAAGCTGAATCTGAGGAGTAAGTTGAGTAGGCGTGTTGAAACTGATCTGATTTTAGCATTCAACCATCTAAGAGGGGAGTTACGTATGGAGCCGTCTCAGTTCTGGACTTTTCGAGCGACTTGCGAGCGGAGAGGTAACTTTCAGTTTTTGCGTCACAAAATGGGCAGACGACGTCAAGGACTTCGAGCAAATAGTTATATCATACGCATAATGAAATTACTGGAGTCTTTACCCACGCAATCCTTGGCGTTCAACAACTCATCTCAATTTTAAAAAAAGCTATTAAAAGTGCAATGTTCTAAATCTGCCAAGCATCTCTGACATGTGCTGGTTATGGTTTTTTCTTTTTTCTTGCTTCGATGCATGTGTTACCCGCTTCTCGACTTGCGGTTCAATCTCAGCTTAGTACAAAGCAACCAACTTGCGAAGTATCCCTGCTGGTCTTCGATTTCTAGACCAAGGTCTGCTTCTACTTAAACGTGTGCTCTTGGATGGCGAGGACCTTCTGTCCTGTTCACTCACGTCCAATTATGTTACCCATAGCGCTCACCTAGCCCACCGTCTCCACGTGGGTGGTCGACATACCCGTGTTCCAGAGTTTCGGTAAACCCTATAACCCCGCATGTGGCGACTGGGCATCATGGCCAACTGATGCAATTCTGCGCCGCGGATTACCTCGGAAGGTTCTATGCGCTGTTTACATACCGGTCTCCCTTTCTAGAGCCCATGGAAGCCTTTATGATTGCAAGGAACAAGCGGTCTGCCTCTATCAATAGGGACTCCCCATGCCTTGGCTCTTCCCTTATCTTTAGCCATTTTGAGGAGCGATCCGAACTGCTGATTGGGTTTAGTTTCTGTTGTCTTCCCTGCTCTCACTTTGATAGGCATCTCATTGCAGAAGGATAGAACGCAGATGAAAGAGTATCATTCCTTACTGCTTGCAACTGCGATACAGGCTGTTGGTTCTTGCTCGTAGGATAACTTAGGGAATAAGTTGAGAATATCGAAAGAAAACCTGGATTTCCATCAGAAAATCTAGCCATGTCAGGATTCTATGCAGATGTTTCGTAGATACTGCAACGAGAATAAGGTCGTCACATCTTTCAGGGCATAAACTGATCAACCATTCGCACTCTTTGGCGAACTACACATCACACCTATCTCTCATTTCTCATTCCTCTATATCCAAATATCAATTAAGATGGTCTTCTCTCTAATGCATGCTCGGCTCGTGTACCCGTTCACATGTCCGTTCCTGAAGAGCGCTCAGGAGAGGCGAACAGGCAGCGGAGTGCGCTCCTTCCGTTGGCAGACAGGGCACGCAGAGACTGCTTCGTCATCTGATTCTCTCAGAAAAATTTGGTTGACGACAGCCCTACCATTCAATACATATAAAATTACCAGCATAGGTCAACAAAAACACGATCAACAGCAAAAAAAAAACTCACCCTCTTCATACTCGAAATGTAGAAAAGTAGGAAAATGACCGCGGCAGCAAAAAGTGTAACGGAGAGTAGCAGAATATGAGAAAAACATCCCCTAATCACTCGTCAATCAACTGATTGCATGCTGAACATGTGGGTCCTGGTGCAAATAGCGCAACCTGAGTCGCCTCGACACCCTTTTGACATTTCGTTGGTCAATGGACGTGGGCGTCGACGATTCCGGTAATGTGGCTCACATTATGCCACACCCTTTGAGTTCTTCATCCCGACAGCGCCCTTTGCGCTACCCTAGGGGTCACTAGGTAATCCTGGGAGAGAGTCGTAGAAACCTTTTTTTTATCGTAATCTGTGCCATCAAGAAAAGATTTGTTTGAGCGAGTTGTAGAGTGAATAATTGTGCAAGCAGGATCCTTATATACGATTCTAAGAGAACGATACAGATTGGTAGTCATACTCGATCACACACCCCACGAACACCTACATCTTTATGGAAGGTAGGTGTTAGATTCTTAGCTCCGACCGCGTTTGATCTAACACCTCCCTCTCCAGACGAACACCGATGGTGTCTTTTTTTGGTAACTTTGCAGTCGCATAGAAGACTATCTTCTCCGCAATTTTCAAGGGGTTGCGGTTGAGATGTCGAAGGACTGTGTTGGTGGAGCGTACTCGTTTGTTATAGCGTTTCAGCCCGTGTAGTCATATCGGCTATATAGCATGGCAGAAGCAGTAAGTCAAAATGATCCATGAGTGTTGTTAGAGTCGTATCTATTCCTTGGTGATTTGCTTGCCTTCTCCAGAGCTGGTTGCGCAATGTTACACACTTTTTGATTCCTCGTAGAAACCCAGCGGCTCGTTTCGCGAGGTCGGAAGAAGGTGAGCACTGAGCGGTCGTCTTTCAAGCAAGATTCCGGCTTTTGATGGCCCAGACAACGATAGATAGGGTGTCTGCGCCTGAATAGAAACGATTGTATCATTACCGTTCATGGAGATGTATTGCGAAAAAGCAATTCTGTGGACGGCTACTGTCAGATCGTGATTGCAAATCAATTGAGCATGGTTCAATTAGGCTATGGCTCTGTTGGATTTAGGGCAACAGCAACACAGTGTGCTAACCACGGAAGGATCCCAAGTCAAAGTGGCCATTCTAAATGATACCTATACATCTAGTGGTGTTTTCGGATGCTGATCTCAAATTCGTCTTCAACTTTATGAACCGATTGGCCGAACGGAGTTACGAGGATGACTTTGGGAGAGACTAACGTAAGGCAACACGAATAACATATGTGTACCACGTTCTTGAGCAGTGGCCTGGCGCAGTGGTAAGCGTGACGCCTCATTTGCGGGAAACTGTGATTCGGATTTTGTGGTGGCGATATTACATCGCATAGGACTTATTCCTGAAGAGCTACTAATTCTTTCACGATAATTTAATTTTGACTACCTTTTGACCTTTTATGATATCTTACCGCCTGGACCATATGATATCGCTTCAATTTTTTTACATGTATATGCACATGTTCGCAACGGAGCGCGGTGATGTAACGTCACATGCAACTAGGTGAGATCGAACTCTGGACCGATTTTGGGTTAACCGAGCCTTCCTGGTTGACTGGAACGGAACACCTTGAAGACTAATGGCATCGATCTGTACATGTCCTGCCCGCTGTAATTCATTGAATGGACCGTTTATGCGTTCAAAACGCCATTCTTAATGTGGAACGAAGGAAAGGCAAAAATGATCGACGCCAAGGATTTTATCTTTCCCATCCTTCATATTAATAATGAGACTTCTCAACAATATGCACGCTCTGCAAACTCTAGCGTCAAGAAGCTCGAAAAGGGAGGATAGGCTAGTGGAGTTGGTTTTTGCAATCACCCACTGTTTCATAGCTATGCCTACCTTTTCGTTGAATGGCTGCCCAGGTCAGAAGTTCTTCGTGGTTTTATAGTGGGTGCAATTGTATGGCTCTTCAGTGTATATGTAATGGTGACACAAAAGCGGGTGCATGTGATGAAGATCTTTGCTCTTTTCGTGAAGCCACTACAGCCGCTAGATGTTCATTTCTTCTTGCTGTTCAGAGTATGATCTAACCCATCACCTCACATTAGGTCATGATCTCAACTTCTACGAGCACACTAGACTCGCTTCTTCGCTCAATATAAATTGTCTACTTACATGTTTAAGCTGCTAAGTTTGGGAGTAACCTTGAATTGGGCGGAAAACGGTCTGGAATTCGATCTCTGTGCCACTCGCTTGTGACAGTGCGCCCTCTCGCCACTACCCATCTACTGTGACCATAGTGAGCATATATGTATGTACATACAAAAATGTACATTCGTCTTCCCGCGCCCACTGTGAGCGGTCGACCTAATGGATCCGCTGAAGTTCTTACCCAAAGAAACAATGGACCAAGCTCCCAGCCGCAATCTATAGCGAAGAAACTGGCTAATTCTCTTCTAGTCAATGACTGTACTACCCCGCTGAACGAAATTCATGGAATTGTGGCATCAAAGGCTCCTGAAGTCATTCAGCTTCTCAAACACTTCCTAAATAAGTTGCCTTTGATGTCTAAGGACGCAGTGGAAAGCGACAAGAGGCAGAGGTCAGTGGTTTTTACGGTATACCTGAGTCTAAGGGTGATTAATCTCCGCCTTTGCGTCAAGCACATACGGAGAACACATTAGAGGCATACTTAACTCGCTTGACATCGAGACCGATTCTGTAGAAATTTACAGGATGGGCCGAGGTGTGGAGGGAAAACCTCGTGTTGTTAAATGTTTGTTTTCTTCTTGTCGATTCATGTTGGAGACTTTGTCCAAGGCTCCAAACTACGCTATATCGGATTATAGGACAGTGTTCGTGCGCTGATCAATGACTATTGATGAACGCAATAAAGAACGTGATCTAGGTCTCTCTTGGTGACGCGTGCCTGGTGAATAAAGTCCACCACCTACACTATCTTATAAAAACTTCAAAATCCAGTATAATCTTGTGACTGAGTCCTGGCTCAGCGGCAAGATCACTTATTTAGAACTTTGTTTTGTGTTCCCATACACCCTCATCAGAAAAGATAGACATGCTAGGGCAGGAGGAGGTGTAGTGTTTTTCTTCACATCTTTCTTCTAATTGAGAAAATCGTGTTTGGCTCTAACGTTTGTTTACCTGATTCTCGTGAGCAAAGATTTCTCCTTGTCCGCCCAGATCTACCTCTATTCAAGATGATCAATTGATTAGAATTATGTCTGACTTAGTTGCATCGTGATATTTATTGGCGCACCCGTACTGCTGCCAACACAGTGGCACGAAAGTTCCTCACCTATTTCGAGAGCATTCCCCTTCAGCAGTATGCCACCTCCCCGATCGAGACAAAAAACTCTCGATGTTGTCTTGTCAGATGCGTAGTGTATCTCTGACGTTTCCTCACGCGCCCCCCCCTCTATCAACATCGGACCACAACATCGTTTCTTTTAAAGTACACTCCCTTTGGCTGGAGGGTGTGAATATTCCTTGTAAAGATTACAAAGGCGCTGACAAGGCACAAATCAAGCATGAACTAGCCAAACTTGACTGGATGCTAATTTGTAATAACTAAATTGATGCCAATGATGCATGCGATCGATTTGCTGCCGTTATACGAGATATAATTGATCGCTATGTTCCTTACGCCCACGAGAAGTATATGTCTAACAACTATCCTAAGCATATCATGAATCTTATTGAGCAGCGGGCTCAACTGTTTCATCACTTGTCGCAACCGTCAAAAAGTGCGCAATTCGCTGAAATTTCTAGCGAAAGACAGTAAGGAGAACAAGGCATTCATACATACAAATACGCGTAGCCTTCGGCGTATTTTCTTCTTGACCTGCTTCCACATAAAACTTTCAATCAAAATATTAGTGACGTTTAAAGTGCGCGTATGGCCTATATGATGAATTTCCGCGGCCAGCCGATGTACAACTCAGTTATTTCCCTCCCGTGATTTTGAGTTGTACATCGGCTGGAAGCAGAAATTCATCATATAGGCAACACGCGCACTTCAAGCGTCACTAATATTCTGATTGAAAGTTTTATGTGGAAGCAGGTTTCGAAGAAAATACGCCGAAGGCTACGCGTATTTGTGTGTATGATTGCCTTGTTCCCCTTAATGTCTTTTGCTACGAAATCCTCGTTCCTCTATCTTTAGATACATGCTGAACGCGTAAACATCAAAGTAGAATAGTAGTGTGATGGATAACTTCGATTTAATGGTATCGTACCGTGATGATACCACTTTGTACCAATCAATTTCAATGTGTAGCGTTGTTCATCAGGTAATGAAAGCTTGCCTCACTCTTGACATAGAGCTGTCAAATTTCAAGTGATTAAAGAGATTATGACGAAATTTTGAAACAATGATATTCAACGTTACCGATCAGTGCATGCTGTAGCACCGAACCCCGTTTTCTCGGAGTGAGACCGATTGAATGGATAGCACATTGCACGCCGATGACAATAAATTTATCCGAAACCCGGACAACGACAACTTTAAACGGCAAAATAACAATCAAATAAAACAATAAAAAACAATGAATGAAAAACGGGATCACTGAAATACTCGGGGTCCAGGCGATGGAATCCTTGGGCTGGGTTAGAAACGTCGGATTCGGGCAGTTGAAGCTGAGTGGGGAGATGCGCAGCTTGGGCTCCTTCTGGTTTCCGC
Organism: Haemonchus contortus; assembly: GCA_000469685.2. Classification (NCBI taxonomy): domain Eukaryota; kingdom Metazoa; phylum Nematoda; class Chromadorea; order Rhabditida; family Trichostrongylidae; genus Haemonchus; species Haemonchus contortus. Next base: position 47,182,422 of record LS997563.1, on the reverse strand, counting down.
AGACAAGAAGACATTTGAAACGCTCCTCGCCCTCTTTTTATCCCAATAATTCCCACTAAATTGCGTCTCTTGGGCGATCGATCATTCCGTGATCCATCTCACGGGTTCGACCTCCCTCATGCCACAGTACCAGTCAATATTAATTGCTGTAAATGACCAGCTATTAACCGCGTGACTCATTTCAGACGTAGAGCTGTCACACCTCAGGGAGGTAGAGAAGGTCACGTGCAAATTTTGCTTCGACTTTATTGTTCGTTATTCACTGATTGGTAACGATCAATATCGATGTCCTCAATGATTAATTTAGTGTTCCTTATTTATTTATTTATTTATTTATTCATTTATCATATACACCATACAAGATAGCGCTGAAAAGGAAAACATAAACGACGACAGCAACACAACACATTCACATTATATTCTGAGAACAGGAGGTAACAACCATGCTTGTGAAATATCTTTACCAACTATCCGTCCGATGGAGCTCAGAGAGCCTTGGATGCTAGGAGCCTTGCTGGTTTGCAAGTATGCAAGACCAGCGCCTACGATGAAAAAGTTTCCTCATATGGTTGTTTTGGGTTTAGAAAAGTATAATCTGAGCTGACGACCCTTCGTTTTGGAAAGGATCAATGAGTAGAAATCCGAAAAATTATCCGCGGATTTGCCTGTCAATAACTTGTGTGTCATGTACTAGTCAAAGAGCTTGCGCCAAGACTGTTTTGAAGGAACTTTGAAATATTTCTCTCTCACTAAGGTCTGAATTTTTCAATACAGAAAACTTATCCGGCAAATTAGAAATTTCTGAACCTCTACTAACAACATAATGTTCTTCTTTTTATTGAGGCAAAAAACTGCGGTCCTGCTTTCCACCAGCGAATGGACATAGGACTTATTATATGCAGAGAACAAGAACAATTGTATCCTTTGTGGTGAGCTCCTTAAAGATCTGGTAGGTACGGTATAGTGAAATACGCTAGATATGGCAACAGTGAGGCGAGAATTCGAGTTTGTCATTCTAATTGAAGCCTAAATCCGTGACCTCTCTCGCTATCTTGATATCGGTGCCCTTCATGAAGTACGAGGCGCAACCAGGGAAGGAACCTAAACGCATATGGAGCTTCGTATGGGAGAGGGAGAATTTCCACTCTTCAGACCACTGAATTAGTCCATCAATCGCAGCCTGTAAATCATCAGCATATTGTCTGCAAGCGACTTCAAATTGGCTAGAGCAGCACTCCAGACCAGCCGAATAAATATTAAATAGTAATGGTGGCAATGCTCCACCTTGTGGAACACCACTTTGACATTTGAAAACATCAGAGTAAGCAGAGTTTATACGTACTTGAAAGGCTCTGTTGAGAAACTCCTGTAACCATCTGCAAACTTATCGTGGAATCCCAGCAACTGCAGGTTATACAACAGCTTCTTGTGACTGACTTTATCAAACGCTTTGCAAAATCGAAATAGATCACGTCCACACTCTGTCTATTATCTAAGGCTATCGTTAAATCATTGAGCGACTCTGATAGATTCGTAGTCACTGACTTTCCTTTTACAAAACCATGCTGTGAAGACGTCCTATGTTGTTCTCAGTTAAACAGTGGATAATGTGAGCCTTAAGAATTGTTTCGAAAAGTTTAGAGAATATTGATGTAATGCTTTTTGGCCTGTAGTTGGAAATGTCCGAGGGAGCATCACTTCTTCGGAAATTTCCAGAGTAACATATGAGTGCCTCCAGAGGCGAGGCACCTGTGAGTACATAATGGATTGGTTGAACAAATAAGAAAGTAGAAAAGAGATAGCATGAGAAACATTATTCAGGAATACGAAAGGTACTTTATCAGGTGTTATCGAATACGAGGATGGCCACCTCACTGAAAAATTATATATTTCATTTGGGTCTAATAGGGAAATGTCTGCATATTAAAGCGCACTGTGGGAGCGAATGCTGGGAGTTTATTGTCATCATTCTGGTATGCTTTGCTGAATTCTTTTGCAAAATCATTAGCCTTATCATGGTCATTAAACATGATTCTCCCATTAAACCGAAAGACTATTTCTATCATGTAAGTCAGACCCCAAATATTTGTAAAAACATTGCTTATCCTTCAATTCGATTATTCTTCTTCTCGATGCTCTTGTTGTATTTAGATACTTTCTCAGGGAACACCTTTGAGAGATTTTGAATTCTGACAAGTCAGCACTCCGCTAAGCACACTATAGTAGACAGTCGTTATGAATCATCGTACTCCTAGGATAAGAGTGTAGATTAGGCCTGCTAGGAAAGACATAACCCCACGGAACATACAACTCAACGGCAAGTCTGAGAATATTTAAAAACATCAAACATCCCTCATTCACGGAAGAAACCGGCTTGGAGGCGTCGACCCATGGCACGCCGAAAAGATAATGACTAAGATAATTCCTTACTGCTTATTGGCAAAAAGAAGAAAGCCGGATATGAGTTCATGCTGGTTGATGCGTCGAACATGACTCTACATGTTGTGAACATTTATTACAAAGAAGCACTTTTTCATGGAATTCTTTTTTGACTCATTTTTTTGACGAATAAATAATATATTAATCAATGAGATGCATAACGTTGCTATCCACGATGATATGGGGCATCTCGATCGACGGTGTGTCTTGATCGATCAATGTCTACTCTGACCATTCCCTCATCGGTGTTTACCTGCCTCCTCTGCAAATCACTTGTATTAGAGGGATTTGGCGTCCCGTGAATGTGTGACACCGTAACCCCCTAACGCCCCACCAACCACCGTCGTGGGCTTCACCCGGGGTACCTTTCCTTTGCATCGTATACGACGGGTGTTTTGAAGGCGTTTCAGCTTGTGTTTTTGTTACTGTGTCACACATTCACGGGACGATTAAATCCGTCTTGTATCACTTGTTCGTGAATGTTCGTTAAACTACTTATATTTTTATCGCTCATCAAATAGGAATGACATGCTGTACAAACTCACGAAAATCCCTCGATCACTCTCGCCTTTGCGGATCCGGTCGTGGTGGCTCTGAAATTCAATTTTCGAAAAGAATTCCGTTAGAGGTGAACAATTCTCGTGCATTTCGTTAGTAACAGATGATTCAAAGTGGTGAAATGTTCAGCTGAGCAAAAAGCTTTTGCGTCACGTGGACCAGTGCGCGAACGGCATTGTCAATGTAGACGTACGACTAGTACTCCTTGCTATAGTACCCTAGAGTAATTCATTTCTTTAAAGGGTGTCTGACTTTGATGGGAATTACAACTTGGGAAATGTTTGATGACTTATTGCAGGGCGTTTTCATGAATATGTTTATTCTTGTTGTTTTATAGATCAAGTGCATAGTATCTTACAGCATTCTCGCTCTTTTTCATTAAAATATCTGGGTTTATCTATAAATGGGCTAATGTAAATGCGTTTTCTAAAAATGTTCTAACCGCAAAAAGTGATCGCGGCTATAGAACAAGTCATATGAAGCTGACGGGTAACTATGTGGCGTGATGTAAATGCTGTTTCGGTGAATGCTGGATAATTGTTTTTTGACCCCGCAGAGACACAGTCCACGATCATCCCGAGACAACTATGTGCGTGAAGTTATGGTGCAGTTTGTTACAAACGTTCCAGAAAAGAGACGCAAAAATCGTCGAATTTCGAGAAAAAACGCTCCGAAGTAAAAGAAGGGTTGTGCAAGATGTACGAGATTATGACGGCAGAAGTGGCTTACGAGGGTAGTTGTACGAGGAGCTAATATAGGGCTTTTGCGAAGCGCTGGCCGCAGTGAGCCAAAAAACCAGAAATGCTTCTTTCACCCTCATCATGTGTTGCAATTATTTGTTCGAATTTTCAACTCATATGCTTCATTGCGAATGGTGCAGCCTGTTCGAAGTGCGTGGCATGCAGCGGATACATATTTGAACCCTCATTACGTCCTGCCTAGGCCGCTTTTCTATCTGGCAGGATCAACAAATGGCATACTTTGAGACCACGATTTCACCCAAGGATTTAATGCATTGGCATCAGACGTCAGTTTTGACATCAAAATCTAATCAGAAAGGGAATGGCAGCATTCTGGCTAGTGATATACTGTTCCTGTGTACATTATTTGGTGATCTTCCGCAGTGCTTCGTATCATTCGCCAGTATTGTGCTGCTACGGAAGTTTTCCCTCCTGCAGTGGCCCAGTCCCGATGCTCTCAAATCAATATGCGGAAACAAGCACCTCCTCTTCTTCCAATAATCGACGGGCTCATAAATTTTCTACGTAAAAGACGCTGACAAAGCAAAACGGATGCAAACTGCTCATGAAGTTCAAATACTATCTATTAGTTGGCACTATCGAAAGCTCTTCAGACTAATTTGTAGGGATGTATTTTACTCCTGAAATTTTTTTTCTTGGAGGGTTGTCGCCCTTAGGTACCCAAAATGATCGTGACGATTCCTCAATTTTCATGAAGTTTTTCTTATTATCCAGTACTGAGGGTCATTGAATGAGGGTACGACCAGTGAAGTTCGGAAAGGAAAACTAAGATAACAAAGAATTTCGTGGTTCGTCCGATATTGTATTGCTGTTTTGGGTTATTCAATGTCATCTAAAGAAATATATTTGATTGGATACTGCATTGTATTTGATAAATAATACGAATTAGTGTCGTTCTGCTAGAAATAGAAAAAACTGGATAAGTCTTTTCTCGAGAGTCATCAAAGCGCTCAGAGGATGAGCGCATTTTGTTCACTTTTTTATTCCGTAAAATTAAATTCTCTGGAGTTATCCAATCCCGTTTTTGGATGCTCTCACACGCTGACTTTCGTCGACGACGCAGCAGCATATTGAATGCTCCAATAATACCTCTACAACGACTTACGATAACCAGCCGATGTACAAGTTGAAGCTTTTATCCTCTCAGAGTAACCAACCCATGAGGAATGGAACGCTTGGTTGGTCGGAGTCGACGTAAATTCGGGATTCTATCCTCGGATTAGTGTGTGTTAGAGCGCACTAATTACCGCTACACAACTCATAGAACTAAAAGGCTGTGGCTATGGAGAGTTCCAGCGTTAAAGTGCAAAAAGAAATAGAGGGACCGACACCATCCCAACATAACACAAAAGACAGAATAGCGAGTCAGAAGAGCAAAATCACCACCACCAAAGTGCCCAAGGAAATCTTGGAATCCCCAGATAAGCTACGGTTTCTACTACACCTTTCCAGACTTCTCGAAAGAGCCGGCTTTAAGCGTGATAACGCCGGCCGCAGTGGCTCTTTCTCGGTTTTTCCTTTGCATTTCCAAGATTCTTTTATGTTGGCGTTTGATCCGTAGGAATTCGGCCCGAATACGATCCCATTCACTATCTTGTTCAAATGGGAAAAAACTGGAACTGAATCTTATCATTAGGGGTTTCCCCTCTAATTTTTCTTTTCAGCTGAACAGGTAGATCGAACCTCTCCTGGAACGGATTGGTCACTTGCAGATCTTCTGTTGGAGTGAGTGGCGGCGTCAAAGTTCGTGCAGATGCGGTCGGCTGCTTCGGTTGTTTTCGGGGGAAGGAGAAGCCTCCCTTCGGCGGCACAGTCCGCATTTCTGCCGATTTCGTCATTTTCATTTGCACGACTGGAACCTGTAGTCGTGTAGGAGTCGAAGTCCTGAAATGCATGCCTTTCAATCACCTTTTTGTACTTGTTGTCATGACTCAAAGACACAACTCACGATAATTTTGGGATATGTAGTTTCAAACGAGTAATGAAAGTGATCGTCTAGATTAGTGCGTGCAAAAAAAGGCAGAGAAAACGCGCGAATCGACGTGTTCAGAGAAATACGAGACAAAAAAGTAAAATTAAGGGTTGGACGAAAAAGTGAGGATAAAAGCTGCATGGAAAGGGTGTGTGGACGAGCTGACACATATGCGTGGCATTGCTAACAGCTGGCTACAGTAAGCTGCCTACTTGCAAAGTGTGCGCCTCGGTGCGTGTGGTGCAGACAACACTCTTTGCAACGCCGTGAGAACATGCCCGCTTATGGTGTGTACGTCGGCTGAGCGAGTTTCGGGGCCCCGATTGCACCCTATCTAGGCCGTATTTCGAGCCGACAGCGCCTTTTTTGCTTTCTTGGAACCATTTTCATTGTAAACTTTGCCTTCAAGATTCTGAATGCTATTCATAATAAAACTGCATTATTGGTATTTCGACGAGTGTTATTGGATGCGCCGGCATAGAAGATGCTGAAGGATCTGATAGCAACTGACAAAAGTTGATAAGGACCTGTAGAAGGCAAGAGTTACTGTGCCTGTTTCGCCCTTCAAGTCCATTAGCTGAAAACTTGTCCTTGAAGAGCGGTGGAATGTGAAGGTCTTGTTTGTGGTTGCCAGCTGAGCGGACTGAAAGAACAAGGAGCAACTGATAGGGGGCTGGAAATTGTCACTGAGCATATCTTCTCTACTATTGGCAGCGGCGCACTGTTATTATATGTACTTCTGTGTGTGATGTATGGTGTGACTGGATCACAGATCAATCTTATTCTTCATCTTCTTCTTCCTCTTCTTCTCCCCAGCGTTAATCCTGCGCCGTCGCAGGGTACGCTGTTCTTGTCAGACGTCTCCATTTCATTCTATCTATGGCATCTTTTGCCAAAACCTTAACTTTACTCCATTGCCCCCCCATCGGATGGCTCTGTGGCCTTCTTAGTACATGCCTTAACCATCGCAGGTGCTGCTCTCTCATCTTCATTTGAACTGGGGCTGTTTGCATGACGTCTTCATTTCTCACCCGATCCAGCCGCGTCCAGCCGCAGGCTCATCTGAGCATTCTCACTTCAGGGGAGTGGAACTGCCCTTCATGGGTTCCACCTACGGGCCAACACTCGCTGCCGTAGAGCATTGTGGGCTTTACCACTGTCCGATGCACCTTTCCTCTGAAGGTGGATTCCCTTCACTTCATCCATGCCGCATGTATTCGGTATTTCACGGCCTCGTCCACGCTATCACCAGCATCTGGATCACTCCAAAGGTATCGGGAGTCCTGGAACTTTTCAATAGATTCCCCGTCGACGATTGACTCCGTACCCTCCTCAGAGTTGAGGATCTTGGTATTCTTCAGGTACAGCCACAGTCCATTCTCCACCATCACTTCCTGCCACTCCTGGAGCTTGTATGGAGTTCTTCCTTGTGACCTATCAGAGCGATGTCATCAACGTAGAGGGTGGTCTTCAGTGGTCTGGTCCATCCATGAGTTCTCTGTGATGACGTTCAACGCGAGCAGGAAAAGTAACGGCTCATAACTGATCCCTGGTGTACCTCAACAGTGACATCTATTGCTCTGGTTTGGCCGTGTGGAGTTCTCACTGTTGTCGTGAAACCGTCGTACATGTCTTGACCAGATAGATCATGTGTTCTAAAACGTTTCGTTTTCGAAGTTTTCATTTCTCCAATCCATAGGACTTATCGCGGGAGACGGTCGAATGACTTCTCCAGATCGAGGAAAGCTAGGTAGCAGGGTCTATGCTTTTCCCGATCTCTCCATAACTTGCCCAGCTATGAAGATGGCATTCGCTGTAGGCCTTTCAGGCATGAAAGCGAACTGCTCCCGTGAGATTGGGGTCAATTCTATCAGTCTTGAGTCGACCAGCCACTCATACACTTTCATCGTGTGAGCAGTCAACCCGATCCCCTGTAGTCAGAACACTCCATCGCGTCTCCCCTCTGCTTGAAGATGGGAACGATACTACTGCTCCTCCACGCATCTAAGATTCTCTCATTAGCGATCACAGGGTTCAGGAATCGGGTAAAAAACTCTATCCCGTGCACTCCGAGCGCCTTCTACGCTTCGTTCGGTACTCCATCCGGACCTGTTGCTTTCCCAGCCTTCGTCCTTCCTAGCTCTGCGCACTTTATCCTCTGTCCATAGTTTGATGAGGCTAGCCGTTGCCGCTGATTGGGAGCTGTTCTTACTGGCGAATACTTCGTTCAGAAGCCTGTAAGAGTATCCCCTCCGGCAACGCCTGATCTGGCCAGGTTTCCTCAAGATGACATCCTCGCTGTTCCTGGCGTCCTGAGTGGCGCAGTGACACGCTTTGCCAAGACGAAGTGCTCTCCTTGTTGACCGTTAAGTTACTCGTACAAGGCGTACATTCCCGTGTTCTTTGCCTTCGTCACAGCAAACCTGGCGGGCCTCTTGGAGGCAGCTAGCTCTTCTGGGGCTCGTGTCCTTTTCCAGCGTTTGTAGGCCGAATTCTTCAGCCTCACAACACGTTGAACTTGATCGTTGCAGAACTATGCTTCCCTCTCCCCTCGGGAGCCTTCTCCCAGCGATTTCTTTGCACATCGCAGAATTACCTTTACAGCGTTGCTCCAGGTCTGCTGAATTGGCCGTTCTGGATTTGATGCCCAGCTCCCAGTATCTTCATTGTGAGGTGTTCTCTTTCGAATCGGTGCAGCTTCCACCACCGGATCCTCCCTTCCGTGTTATCCTTGATTTTATGGCAAGATTGAAGGATTTGTCTGCTAGAAGAGGCTTGCGCTGTGGAGCCAGATCTTCTCCAGGCAGTTCCTTGATGTCCTTTGCAGTTTTGAGAGACAATCTTCTTACTAGTAGATGATCTATTTCCGTTTCTTTCCCTCCCCTGCTGTAGGTTACTTTCTGAGCCTTCTTTTTTCTAAAGAAGATGCTGCAGCCTGCCAGATCGTGGGCTGTGCCCAAGGCAAGGATCCTCTCTCATCCTTCGTTTCTAACTCTTACGCCTCTACCTCCATGTACCCTTTCCACTCCCTTTCTTCAATTGCCGACGTGCTCATTGAGATCACCGCCTATGGTGAGAAAGTCGCTCTCCGGAATCGATCGAATGGCCTCGTCAAGGCTCAGATCGAACTCATCCTTCGTAGACGGGGAAGCCGACATGTGGATCTGTGATCTACATGATCTGTGATCTATGGGATCCGTCCACGAAGAATGTGTTGGATCTAGGTCTTGACGACCAGCTGTTACAGAAAAAGATAGTAGCTGATAAAGGCTGGCGTGAGATATCAAACTGAAAGGTTCTGGTTCCTAGTCCTTCATTATGACAATATAGCAGTAACACTTTGACGTTTTATAAAATAGGACGGAGCGTTAGAGTAAGTTGACAAAAAAAAAGATTTATAAGTGTAGTTATGAGATACTTCCGAAGTTAATCCCACATAAGAAGAACAATATTGACTCCTGTCTTACTATCAGACGACAAAGTTTGGAACTCGATGTGTTCTCTTTTTTTCGAAATTCGGTTACTATAAACTATCCGCTATCCGACCACAATAAAATGAGAATCTCTTCCAGTGACTAACACAGGGTGTCCCAAAATTGCGAGCCTTTGTACTCAGAAACGTATTGAGAGAGAATAATTCATTAATTCCACTTGAGGCCAAGCCGCTAGCCAACCCACCCACCCTCCAAGATATCGAGAATCCATTGCTGAAGAAAGGGCGCGACCAACACAGTCGCTCTCGCCTTCTTTTCTTTTTATTAGCTTCTATCAGTGTTAGCAATCCTCCTCTCCAACCATTTACTGTCCCTCTATGCCCTACATCACATCAACGTTGCAGGGTCCCGCTGGTAACACAAACGGCGTGATTGATCCTGTGGCTCTTGGGCTCCAAGATAACAGTAGATAGGGGCTGCTCCTGTCAGCCCTTATATACTGTTATCACAAATACCATCAGTGTTCTCATACTCACCCTTTCCACATTTAAAAGCCAGAAGTTATGAATTTCTGGTCAAACGCACAAACCGGCATCCACACACCCGCACCACAAACATATACGCACACACACAGGCACATACGCACACGCAAACATGCAAACACACCGCCCTACCCATACACGCCCAGCGAATTATATATAGTAATATATTGTCTTGTTCGAAGATGCCCTATTCTATTAGCTTATTACCTCTCGAATAATTTTATGGCTAAAGTCAGGAAGCGCCAAAACTCCTGTGTGTTTTCCTCCTAGGTTCAGGATCTTGGCGGCGTAAGTATAATACGTGAGGGCGCCTCAGTTTGCAATTACATATTTTTGAGTACACTAGACACTCGCGCATGTATTTGAAGCAATAGCGATGTGCAAAAGCTAAACAAAAATAACACTCTCGAACCTTTTATCGATATGCGTATTCCACTGCCTACAATCTGTGACTCATTTCCTGGGACATTTTTAGATGAACTGAAAATTTACCGGAAGTCGGTAGCAATCCCTTGCTGTCTACTCCGAGTTTTAGTGTTAGAAACGATGTGTTTTGACTTTTGACGAATGCGCGTTGACTGTGTGGATCCAGGTACCTGAATTGATATCATAATGTATCACACTATATTTCACCAACAGACTCCGCACACCAACATTTGCATCACAACTGAGGACGTATCCGATTGAGTTATAAATTTCTAATCTGAGCTCCACACCAAGAATCTGATCATATGTTTTGATGGGTTGAGCTCATGTATGTTCCGCTCGCTTTGAGAGCCTTCCCCCATCGCGGCTAGCTCTGCATCATTTCATTTGTCGACCATTTCCCCACATTTGCTAATGTTTTAAGGCGTCTAGGTCGTTACGAAACTGAATAAGGAACTTTTACATGTGACACCATGTCCCGCATCTTGTGGGCGAAGCTGCGCTGAGCTCACATGTGCTCTGTGTTCTTGCCCTATGCACAACCCATCCCATACTTGACCCGACATCTCGAAGTGCTTTTCCCGGTGATATCGAATTCTGTGAAAGGCAGGCAATCAGATGAATGACACATAGACAGGCAACAACCCGTTATACACAGTTAGAAATTATATTGTATAATATACCAGACGGGTAGCCGGGCTTCCCTTCTTCTCAGAATAGAGCTCCTGTGGAACAAATAAAACTTCTCGAAACACGACACTTGACAGGGGACTGGCAGGATATTCAGGTGATATTCAAGTGGCGTGCCGATCCTTGCGCCCATAACTAGAATTCTCAATCTGCTTCAGTTCATCTTGAAAATAACATTTCATTGAAGGTTCAACTGGGCGGAATCAAATATCTCTGCTCACCACACTCCTCTTGTGGGCGTAATCTAGTTCTGTCACCTACCATCACTGTTGCCATCTTGTCTCCTGTACTCGTACCGAAGTTTAACGCTGTAGGCCCGATCTGACATTTTTGCGCAAGCCCGGCCGTGTAGACGAGTCCGATCTCGCCATCCACGACAAATGTTCCCATCCTGTCACCTGTACTCCTACTAAATTTGAACTTTCTAGGTTTGCAGCAAACACACACCAACATACACACAAACACACAGGGACAAACCAAGAAACACACTTAGCGCGTTATAAATAGTGAGCTTTTATCGATTCCTGACATTCAAAGGCACTGTTCACGATAAAAATGGTTTCTGGGTTCTCTCCTTAAGAATACAAAGTAGCTCCAAGGTTAATAGGAAGGACGCTGTCGATTCGAAAACTCAACAGCTGAGGCATAGTGGGAGCCCCATCACCGGATCGCCCGGACTTCGCGTCCCTCGATCGACATCTTGTCAGACGAAAGTCGAAATGATACAGATTGCAGTATTCGCTCCGGGATCCACTCACAATCAGCTGATCGCCGAGTAATAGGGCGATTTTTTCTGCTATTCTTTCATCCCCTGTTATTCGTTTTGCTGCTGCGATCCCTTATTCAATTTTCTATCACGAGAGACTGAAGAAGATAAGCAGTTTTTGCTATTACTAGGATGTTTTGTTAACTTGTGCTTATAGGTGAATGAAATCTAAAGGACATCTTGGCTTATTGTAGACAGATATTCGCACCGGGACCCACAGTACGCACGTACACGACACACAATGTCCAGCTAGTCCAATTATCCCTTCTACCTTATCTTCCTGGCCTCGCTCTCGTCAACATCTTTTTTAAAAAAAATTTTCGGTGCTTTTTTTCATATGGAAACACCGAATCACGCCGATTCTTCGCCTTTATCGCACTATTTTCCATTTCATCCTCCTTTTTTCGTCATAATCTGGATTACCCAAAATTAACGTGAGCTAAGCCTTCAAATCCCTTTGTTCTATGCTTCATGTAACTCCTTTCAGCTTCGTTTATCTTGCATCGAGAAGAAGAATCAGTAACGATGTCGTAGACGCAACGTATCGAAGATCCATCGGTCTTAAAACATCATGCGATTGTGATAATATTGAGATCGTGGGCCAGCATTATTACAAACGGGCGCCATCGAACGAACACGAAGACAGCCATCGGACCGATATCCAGATTCTCTGATGGAAATCTTGAGCGAATCAAATGACGCGTTGTAGCCGGCTTAAAGATGTCCGCTAGACTACACGTATCCAGGTAAGGCCAGAACATTGCAGCCAGTAGTGCACATAGGTAATTATTTGATAATTTTTGATGTTTTATTATAAAGTTCATGATCGTAACATCATTCAAGCGATAAAATGTAGATAGGGCGAGCAGGTGGTGATGTTCAAGACTGTAATAAACATCCCGCCCGCCAGCTTACCACCTCAACGTGGTGGGAGAGGGGCCTTTAGGCGTGAGGACGGGTCCGATTTCTAAGTAATTTTGTTGATTTTGCTTTATATAACAACTATTGCAAAGTTTCGGTGTTCTTCAGTTATGCGGTAGTCTCCAGAAGCAAGCTTGCTAAAACAGCAATAAAACAACCTCAGTACCTCGCACACTGGGCCCAGGGGTCTCCGGCATCGGACAGTATGGCGACCTGTGAGAGGCGAAGAAATCACGGGTTGCCGAGGACGCCTTGGATTCTAGACCACGACAGCACTCTCTCCACACGACACGGAAACTGTTTCCTACTTTATAGCCACAACGCAAGAACAGTCTCTTCCAATGTCCCTCCCCATGAGCTCCTCGATGCGGTTAATCACATTAAGTATCATGTGAATGTGATGCAAGAAACCAAGAACAGGAGGACCGACGTACGACGAATGAATGATCGTACCCTCATAATTCGTGGTGAAAGGCTTCCATCGCGGAGTGTCGACGGCGTCAATTTCGTCGTGCACCCATCTGTCGTACATCTCGTCGATTTTCACGAGTTCTTTGCCATTCTACGCCTACGACATACGCACCTGAAGGTCATCTCATCGTCAACACCTACTCTCCACATTCTACAGCTGACAAAGTAGAGCTCGATGCGTTCCACGACAACTTGAGGAAATCATCCACAACGAAAAGTCCTTCTACAAATTCGTTGTTGGAGATTTCAGCACTGGGCTTGGCGAAGCGCAAGTGGAGGAGTTCAGGACTGGAAAGTTTGGAATGGGTGACAGTAAAAGAACGGGAATCGTCTAGCTGGGCTTCTGTCCGCGGCCTGACTCTTCCATGCAAACTCGTTCCTCCAGGAAAAGGAACATCGCCTTTGGACATGGAAATCTCCAAGCGGTACAACTCATGCTGAACTGGACCACATATTAACAAACTGAAAGGTTTGTGTGGTATCATCTTTCTGCTGTGGTTCTGATCATCGACTCCTCCGCGCTAGGATCGGATCCATTCACAAGCTGGAGAAGATCTCTCAATATCGCGCAAGAAGCTCAAAACATGTTGTATACGACGGAGATGTTCTGAATGACGCCTTGTCCCGATATGACTGGCAGGTCTTGGAAGAGACGACCGAAGACTACGACGCTCTGGCTTGGGGTCTGCTCACTTGTGCTGAAGAGGCCAAGCTTCCTCGAGTGGATACCTCCGCTCGCATTTCAGGTGCGACAAGTGATCATCTCAGGGCGAGAAGAAACTTTAGGTTTGACCAGAACGCCATCTTGAAAGGCTGCAAGCGAATATCAGCTGCGGAAAGGCAATGCGGCGAGACCTTCAGCTACACAGGGAGAGGAGACCACTGTAGACAGCCTTGAACAGAACTAGTCTGAGAAAAGGCAATCGGGATCTTCAAGCCCACAGTATTCCGCTTTCGTGTTTGAAGAAGGAGGACGGAACACTTGCAACATCGAGATTCGAGATGGAAGAAATTATACGGTGATTCTACACCAACCCGTAACGATCTACGACACACGCGCGAAAACCAAAAATTCCCAGTGGCAGAACAGCACCTCCAATATCGGAGGAGGTGAGAGATGCGATTGCGAGCATGAAAAGAGACACAAAAACAAGCCCCGACGAGATCTCAGCCGATCTACTCCGTGCAGGTGGCCGCGAACTTCATGCGCTTCCAGCAGTACGTATAACATCCTACCTCTAGAAGGAGAAGATTCCCAACCAATGGAGGAATTCGCTGATGGTCATTCTTCACGAGGAGGGAGACTAGGATGATCTTCGCAACTACCGCCCAAAAAGCTTGTTACGTGCGTTTTACAAGCTGTTTGCGAACACCATTCTAACCTGCATATCGAACGTTGGATGCTTGGGTTATGAAGTCGCTGGACTGTGGCGAGAAGGGCATTTGTGTAGATGGACGGTTCCTCTCGAATCTACGCTTTGCAGATGCCATCGTTCTCTTTTCAAGCAGCATTGCGGAAGCTGAGACTATGGTTGCTGAGCTCGATAGAGCAAGAAAGAAGGTAGGGCTGCGGAACAACCAAAAAGAAATACAGGTCATGAAGAATGCTTGGGCTGATGAAGATCAAATTAAGACCGACGGTACACCTATCACGAAGACCTCGTCCTACGTCTATCTCGGGCGTTTCATGAATACGGACAACGACATGAGGGAAGTACTGGTGAGATGGCAGAAAGCAGCGTGGGCAGCCTTCGGGCTTCTGAAAGAGGTCACCAACCATTTGGTTGACCCGGACAATCTTCCTGCGCTCTGATACAGGCAGGAGATTTGGGTGACCAGTGCATCCACGTCAAGGGCTTTGAGCACAGGTCACGGAGAGCTCGAGCAATGTCTTTTGAGGTTCAACCGGCTCACTCAATATCGAGCCGGACTCCACAGCTCCGATATGCCCAGAATATCTCGACTCCGCGATCCGGTGGGATATGTACATGAGAAACGCGAAATTCCCGGCTCCCGTAGGATCTTCACGATCTGAGGGTAGGCCCGCTACGAGATGGGGGATGTACCTAACGATCACGAGAAACGGCTGCGAAAGCAGCTGAATGACTCCTCACTTCTATTTGTGATATTTATGATCTTGTGCCACACGAGGTTTCTAGGTGGAACAATTTATTTGGTCAAACAGCCTAACGTTCCGACGCAATCGTCGTCTTCAGAGGCCTAAACGTAATTCGAGGTGATTTACACGTCATCCAATAAGCGCCTTGACCCCTATTGCAAACTGAAGATTTACTCGAACCCCGTATTTTGTAAGCGGCTCACCAAGGTTCCATCGCTCACGCGGAGAAAATCCGCTGTCGCCACAGGCGACTGTCAGTAGCGAATTAGACTTACCGCTGTCTCCCTTATACTTGGGATAAGGAATTGAAGAATTGCTTTATGGTAAGAATTGAAGAGCCGGTTCTAGAACAGCATCCTTTAACGTACTGCGGGTATATTGATGACTGCTTCATAACACGTCAACTCAGTTCGAAATGGACGAGTGTTTTCGAATCATGAATGAGCAGTCACAGTACATTTAACTCACTCGAGAAGTACCACGTAATGGATGGTTCCCTTATCTCAACACCCAAGTCAAAAAGTCCAGTGGTGTTGTTAGCGTGAAGTGGTACCGTAAAACTAGTTCCAAGAATATTTTACTTCACGCTACATCAGCCTACCCACAAGCCGTCAAACGTGCAGTCGTTAACAACATGTTGAGGACAGCAACAAGTGTCTGCACGGGCGAGGCTGAACGTCACGAATCGCGGCGTTTAGCTTGTGAGATAGCTGCTGTGAACGGTTATACGGTGTCACAAGTTCGTGGAAAATGTCATATCAGCAGGAAAAATGCTAAGCGCCGTAGTAAACTACCATTGTGTCTTCCTTTTATCTCTGATAAAGTCAGCACCGAAATACAGCGGAGCATTTTCAGAGCTGGACTGCAAGATGTTGTCCAATTAGTAAACATTCCTAATAACAACATTGAGCAGTTGTTAGTTCGAAACCGGCTCTACTATGAGCGGTGCATAACCAATGATTGTACCATATGTCCGTACGGGAAAACAGGTGATTGCGCTCTGATAGGCGTAATTTACCAGATAGAGTGCCGGGCATGTGGATCAACATACATCGGAGAAACTGGAAGACAATTGGCTGCACGAACTAAGGAACATCTAGCAGGTATGAGGCGTGGCAGCTTGATGACCCCGCTTGGTAGACATAAAGCTGAGGAGCACAATAACAACAACATTGAAATTAAGTGCACGATATTAGCGCAGGAGACGGAAATTTCGGCAAGAAAAGCATTAGAGGCATTCTGGATTTTCCAAAGAAATCCAAAGATGAACGGCAGAGATGAGTGTCCGTCCATAACTAATGATTTTTTGCCATATATACCGCACTGCGAGTTGTGATTCAGTAGCAGTATAACAAGATCTTCCTTATCACAAGTATAAGGGAGACAGAAATAAGTCTCATTCGCTACTGACAGTCGCCTGTGGCGACAGCGGATTTTCTCCGCGTGAGCGGGGGAACGTTGGTGAGTCGCTTACAAAATACGGGTTCCGAGTAAATCTTCAGTTTGCAATAGGGGTCAAGGCGCTTATTGGATAACGTGTAAATCACCTCGAATTACGTTTAGGTCTCTGAAGACGACGATTGCGTCGAAACGTTAGGCTGTTTGACCAAATAAATTGTTCCACCTAGGAACCTCGTGTGGCACAAGATCATAAATATCACAAATAACAGCTATGCCGAGGTTAAAGCAAGAGAGAAGTTGGAGACTCCTCACTTCGCCATCTTCGTTGAATCCTGAGTCTACCGTGGATGGCGATCGCGGAAGCCAGAAGCGAATGGTTTGTTGTTGGTGCTCGCACGTGGGTGAAATCAAGCCGTAAAGTACTAGTGTAATAACCATAGATGATTCGAGTGAACCATTTTTATCAGCTAACAGTGTAAATGATGCAGAATTCTATCAGTCGAATTTAATATGAATTGAATTGATGAGCACATGGCATTATGAGACGAAAACCTCGATCACTAAGCCTTTTGGATTTTATTATTGCAATCTACTTGTTATCGCTTCAGCTGATTATGGAACCACTCTGCCAAGCCTTATGAGCATCATCTACTTTTGTTGAATAGAGCAGTGTTGAACAGTACTCTCTGGAAAAACACACGGATGACTTATTGGCTTCGTGGGTGAAAAGAAGGTCGCTGGTTCGATTTCAGCGTGACGTCGTTTTGCATCCTGCAGCAATGTGGCAATGGATACACCAAGTGTTTCTCATTTATGGAATGTGTTGCTTATGCTATTCTTAAGAGTGGAGGTGGTCTAGTGGCAATTGGCACACTACCTCACACGCATGGTCGCGGGTTCGATTCTCAGTTCGATATCCTAATGGGCAAACCAAGCCTACGATTCCTCAAGGGTCGGTCATTTGCACCAAATTCATCTAGGAGGTTGAAAGCACTTATCTATACATCGGCCGGCCACCACAATTCATTGTATACGCATTCAATACGCCACAACGATTCTATTATAAATGGAAGTCGAATGCGAGGGCGCATACCTCAGAAAGGATAGATTGACGTTCACGACTTCAGGACTTTTACTTTATGCCGTTATTTACCATCTTTCCCTACCAAAAAAAACACGTGAAAGCAGAAAATATGATTTAATTGATTTTTTTGGAAAGTGAAAGTGTAAAGGTTGTTGGTTGATCGAGTTCTCTTGCTGAAGAATCAGTTGCTCAATCTGCAAACCGAAAATCTCTTATGACTTTCTGATCAATGAACTGAAAAAGATATTCATCCGAAGATTCTCTGTTACCTTGAGCCTGTCCTAACAGGTTTATAACCATAGAATCCAGAACTCCTATTCAAAGGTAGCCAAAATACTCACAATGATGTTGCTCTCGAAAATTTGTTGCGCTGGATGCGTTCTCGTTAGTAGCACCGGATTTCGTGCTCTGAGGATGTCTAAGTGTTGTGAATGCCCTCTATCCGAGCTTTGACCTCGCTCAACTTTCCTGAAATGGCGGAAATAACCTTGTCCCCTGATATGCTTCCGAGAGACACCTCGTCATAAGAGCTGTATCCTTTCTGATTCTTTGAGGAAAATCTAAATTTTCAACATGTATTCACCCATAATAACGATGGCCCAAAGCTGAATGATCACGTAAAGATTTTAAAAGACAAATAAGGTTCTTAAACATCGTCCGAATAGTTCTGCACAAAGGAACTCCAATAGTCCAATAGTTATGGCTTTCAAAATTCTGACAGGGAGGGTTGCGGTGGATTCTGCTGATTTTTTCACTCTGGTGAAATCGAGGACTAGAGGGAGCACGGTCAAAATAAGGTTTCCTATAGTGAGAACACAAGTCAGAGCAAAATCTTTCGCTATTAGAGTGCTACCTTTGTTGAATAAAATCTACGATGAGAATATCATGCGCTTGACTCTCGGGGTGTTCCGCCGCAAAGCCATAAACTTAGTCAAAGCAGAAATTCCCTGAAATCCGGTAAGGTACGATTGATTGCCATGACTATGTCCATATTTGTTCTAATTGATATCTATCAAATGTTTCCATCATTGTTTTAGTAGTATAGTTTAGCACACTCAATTGATGCGTACTTTATCGAGAAGATTGTATGATCTGATTTCATTGTTGGTTGTGTTTTACCACGCAGTCACGCTGCGTCCATGGATAAATAAATAAATAAATAGTCCTTTCCTTCGCTGCTTCAGTAGGAAACCAGAAGTATGTGGGGTATTATGGAAATTAAGGGAACCGTATTCATTTCTTTCCGAAGTGACAAGTGTTTTGGATAAGAATTTTCGGTTAGAGATGAAAACGATACACGGGTAACAAATTTGAGCTGGCTGTTGCTTATCACTCGTCCATCTGTTATTTCAACAGAAACGTCGCTTAGTACGCAGACTACATCTTGCGCTAGATTCGCTGTCTAAGAGAACGATGATTCCCGAAAAAGCAGCCTATTGGATCTTTTGAAACAAGCCTTCCTTTGTATTCTGAGCGTTTCATATTATAATTTCGATCCTAGTAAGTTAAATTCATTTACCACTTCAGTGCGAAACATGTTTTCACCTCCGGATCTCGGTTTTTTGGAACAGAAAGCGAAATATTGGTTTTGCATGAGACGGACTGAGCAGTCGACAGATTGTTAAGCAACTCGGCAGAAGCCACCAAGAATCAAAGACCTTTTTTCTCTTAGAATTTTAACTTTTAAAAAATTGCATAATAATTTAGATGCTCTGTACCTTGGTCGAGTTCTAATAAATTGGCTCCTGTCCACTGATTGCCGTCCCTTCACCGTCGACTGCCTATGATTCCTGTCAGAATCCACGGTGTTGAGTGGCGCGTTATTGCTATGCTGATTTAGTTTGCGTTTCTGATTTCTTGCCATGAATAGACCCTTTAGTCCGAGTACACCCGAAGACTTTGTACGATTTTCATCGGGCAATCTATCAACTGTCGTTTTTTTCTTCTCTGATGTCTGAGGTTTCGTAGCGATTTCTATTTTCGAATTCAACGACGAGAAGGAGGAAAGAGAGTTCAGTGATGGCATTGCAAGCAGTGGTGGTAGCGTATCGTTGCGATTCGACTCTTCAGTGTTAACTACCGACACCGGAACTGACAGTGTAACGAGCGGGGAACTCGTAGAAGAGATGAAACGGTCATTCGAAGAGCCTCCTTCGGCACTCTCCGCTTCCGCAGTGTCCAACGAAATCCGTTGCGTCTCTGGAAAAGGTAAATTATTCGGTAACATTGGTAATTTTCGTTTTAGAATCTTAAAATACTCGAAAGACTTTGTCATAAGGACGTTCCGGACTAGAGACTGAGACGATTGCCCTCACAATATGTAGTGTAACTTTTTTTTGACAAAAGAAGTTAAGTCACTCGTTGTTGTCTTGGAGCCAAGACAGAGACGACATACACTATCAGAAAAGGAGTTTCGTAGATTTGGGGAAGCTTAGTTCTCGAAAACTATTCAATCCTGTTCACGGCATACAATTTTCACGATAGAACACCGAAGACTTGACGGGTGGTATATTCGCTGTACTGATCTAAGGACTTACAATTTTGAAGTGAATCCTTTTCATTTTCTAGTTTCTCCTGTTTTCATGAATACGTGCAACCGAAAAGAATTATTCTCATCCTTCTTTGTTGCTTTTCAAATTGATAACACTGAACAAGTTAATACCTTTGATTTTTGCTGTCTCGCTGACGATAGCCGGAGAAGGGACTGAACCATCGATAGAATTCACCTGCTGTTTGGCATTCGCAAAATCGCTTTGTCCTGATTCAGGCTTTACAGGTGCTGAACTGTTTGGAACAAATACTGTAGATGGTGGGGGTGATACCTTATCATTCTCCACGCCCGATGGCTCTTCAGGCGCTGGAGGTGACATCGTGTCATTGCTGTCAACAAATAATAATTCTTCTTGAAGCTCACGCGTCGACGGTGGTGCTAACCCACTATTCGCCGCCTCCTCTGACAGTTCTTCTTCAGTTCCTTCCGCTAATTGTTCTGACTGGGCTACTTGATGGTTCGCTGTAGAAGTACTCGTCGTAAAAGCAGGGGATGGTTCTGAAGCGACAACTGGTACAGCTTTCTCGGCAATAGATCCTGGTTCTATGTTGGTGTTTCCGGAATTGATATGCATTGTCTCCGTCTCATTGATTTTTTTGAGTCCCTTTAGCTGTGTCTTCTGATCTTTCAAAACGCCTTCGTCAATGACAGGTACTTTCTCCACCATTTTCTTGTCAGTCGAACCTGACGAAGTGATTGCTCGTTTTGCGAATTCATCTGTTGGCTCCATTCTCGGAGGTACTATTGGATCGGTATCGAAGAACAGTCCGACTGGAACGATGTTCCTCCCACTCTGAAAAAAGACTTTGTTCTACAGCGTAGCTTATGTTCGTCCCTATCTAGGCAACTATGTGAATAGAAAGGCAAAGAAGTACATGTGCGAGCATTTAGAGTGGTAAAAGGGTTGATGGTAGATCGTTCAGATGGTTCAGGTTAATCCTCGTCAGGTGCTCTTTTGTTATGTGCGATATTGACAGAATACCTCGATCTGATGTCGCCAATGCATAATTCAATACAGTACATAAGATTATAACCGTAATCCCCCTAAATCGCCGTTGTAGTACCTCCGTTATTGATAATTCGCTATATCTTAGATTTTGAGGGTAGCCTATTTCACTTTCCTAGAGATAAGACAGCACGGAAGCTAGTGAATTTGAAAATGGCTTTCTCCGTAATGAAATATCAGGAGCTGTGTGAGCGACTAGCTATGATTTCTTCTAATGAAGTATGCATCTCTTTCCCCTTTTCAGGAATATTGGGCGCAGCGTTCCATGAGTGAACAAGATGAATCAGTAACCCCTTCAAACCTTTCAAGAGAATTTATAAAAATGAATCTAACCTTGAACATGATTTGCTGGTATTTTCTGTAGCCATTTTCTCTTATCTGTTTCCGCTTGGCAGCTCTCTGAAATAATTTTCTTGGCTTTAAAATTGGATTTTATGTTAGGCAAAATTTTACTTACGAAAATATTGTTTTTGTAATATATTTAACAATAACTGTTATATCTTGTACTGCTCGACTTAATGAGTTTGTCTAGTGAAACTTTATTTAGGTGACAATTCGGAAATATCGGTGTCCTACTCTTAGGTCCGTGATGTCGACGATTTGTTTGAGACTTCCACCAATTAATGCTGCTCTACCAAAAAAGAGTACCCTTTTGGTAAAGCTGTAGGAGATGTTGTGCAACTGCTCAGATCGAACTTGGTAATAATGCCCATTAGTTTAGAGTCGAAATTTCTCAATTTCTAATTCCAATTCGTTAATTTCTATGAATTAGGGCTTGGTCTGTTTCAGATAAGAAGCAGATGTGAAACTATCTATCCGTAGAATAGGCACTCTAAAGTGTAGTGTAGTCGTTGAGTACGTATGGGGTGCGCGTAATTGTGCAAATCCCGGTGGGCTCCAGCATGCACCTACTCGCCCGGAACCCTATGTTCCGCTTGGGAACGTAAAAATTAGTAATCCTATATCACCTGTATCACCTGTCGTCCCGTTGATCGTCGATTTCCTCGAGCGGACGCCAGTAACGTCTCCATTCGTCCTTGTCACGAGCCAGAGTGGTCCAATGAATCGCTCCAAGGACACGACGATCAACATTCCTTTCGTTCAGAGCTTTCGTGAAGAAGTCTGACCATCTCGTTGGCGACCGTCCTGGAGTTCGTTTGATGTCCCGAGGGATCCAGTCAGTAACCGCCCTAGTCCAACGGTCATCACTGTATCGCATAATGTGTCCGACCCACCTGATCCTCTGTATCGCAAAACGTGTCCGGTCCACCTGAATTCTTGGCGTAGTCAACGGCATCCCTGACCCTCGTTCGTTGACGGAGCTTGGAACTCCGGATTCCCTTCTGCACTTGCGTGTACAGAGAAATTTCGAGCATCATCCTTTCCAAAACGCGTTGAGCAACGCTGACAGCATGTTCATCCTGCTTTCCAGTCTCTAAGGCGTACATCAAAGCAGGAAGAACAGCAGTAACGAAAAGGTGAGCGCGGAGCCGGATGTTCTTCGTCTTCTTCACTACTCCCTCGGTATTCTTGAATGCTCTCCACGCGGCGCGTTTCCTTTCGCACAGCTCCGGAGCCAGGTCGTTCATCATGTTGACTTCCCGACCTAGATACACATAGCTAGAGCATTCGGAGATACTCTTTCCGTTTAGTGTGAAGGGAGCATCAGGTACCAATCCATTTTTCATGAACATCGTCTTTGTTAAATTCAGTCTCAATCCGATCTTCCCACGAGCATTGTCAAACTCGACCAGCATTCGTTCCGACTGCTCGATGCTCGGTGTCATGAGCACGATGTTGTCTGCAAAGAGGAGGTGATGTGGATAGCGGCCGTCGATCTTCACTCCCAAGTCTTCCCATTCCAAGTGACGCATGATGTTCTCGAGAGCGGCACTGAAAAGTTTGGGCGATATGGTATCGCCGTGCCGGACACCGCTCTTCACGTTAATAATGATTTCCCAGCAGTGTGGTGAAATCCTGGTCGTAAAGTTGTCGTAGAGCTCACGAAGCATCCTTATATATCGAGTAAGAACACCCGCTGTACTCTCGCGGTACTTCAATGAGTCTTGTAAGAGTGTGGATATGATCGATTGTGCTGAACCCTCTTCGAGACCCTGCTTGCTCGCATGGCTGTCCTTCATCTAATATTCTGCCAATCCTGTTTAGGATGACGCGAGTGAAAAGCTTATGGATTACAGACAGCAGGCAGATTGGGCGATAATTGCCAATATCGTCTGGATCTCCCTTCTTGTACAGCAACACAGTCTTGCTAGTTTTCCACGACGTGGGCACTTTGCATTCCGACAGGTACCGCGCGAAGACCCCAGCCAGAGTTCTGACGATAACTGGTGGGAGACTCTACAGATTCTGGTCTGATCCTATCGGGACCGGGTGCCGTACAGTTCTTTATCGACGTGAGGGCATGTCGTATTTCGGAAGGGAGAACCGGAGGAGCGATATATTCGTCTTGCCTAAGATGGTGGGTAGGCAGGTGGACGTGGCTGTTGAAGAGATTCGAGTAGAAGTCGTAGATGAGCTCGATTCCCCATTGCCCTTTGAAATGCAGTAACTGTTCCTCAGGACGACGAAGGGAAATCATCTTGGCCTTGTAATCGGCGAAGCTCCGTCTGGCTTTGCGGATGCTCTTTCCGGCCTCAGCGCTTCATCCATAATTGCTCTTGTCTCTTTCAGATCTTCCTTTATTGCTTCTCGGCATAGCTTCGCAAGTTCGGACGTTTGTTGGTGATTGCCATTGCTCGCGCGATTCCACGCTGGCGTATCAGCTCGAGAGTCTTCGAAGAGAGTCATCTCTTGGACTTGTAGGCTCTCTGCTTTCCTAGCGCTATCGCGGAGGTGTTCGACGAGCCGCTTGTATTCTTCATCGATGTTGTCGATAACGGAATCTTCCCACTCACTCGCAAGGGAAGCGAGGTGCTCTCAGTTGATAGAGGTCTTGGGGCTCCATTTCCCAAACTTCATAGCTCTCTCTTCCACGCACTGAGAAGCGGAGTCTAGCGCGGAGAAAACGACGGTCCGATCCCGTGTGGAACTTCGGGACAACAGCGACATCAGGCAGGCAAAACCTCCGATTGAAGATGATATGGTCTATTACGTTATGGATCTGTCCAGCAGGTGACTCCCATGTCCATCGTAAAAGAGAGGGCTTCTGGAACTGCGAGTTACCATGGATGGTGTGGGTCGTCATGATAAACTCGGACAGCCTTTCACCCTGCTCATTCCATTCCACTCCGTGAGTCCCGATGTGAAGCTCTTCAGCCGTTCTTCTGGGGCCAATCTTGGCGTTAAAGTCACCGACGATGACCTTGAAGAAAGTGCGGTCTTCTCTGCAGTGCCTCTCCAGATCCATATAAAACGCTTCCAACTCCTCTTTTTCGCAGCTTGATGTTGGTGCGTAGGCAACGAAGATGGTTAGGGGTGGGGTAGAGCCGCACCTTCTTAATCGCAAACGACCGATTCGGGTTGTTAAGCTTTCGTACGATTCGATGTTCATGGCCAAGTGAGTATTGACGAGGACACCTACGCCGCCGACGAATCTGCTGTCGCATGTTCCTAGGAACAGTTCTTCTTCAGTGTCAAATACAGCGTGCAGTGGGCGATGCTTTTTCGTCTCGGTGAGTCCGATGACGTCGTACTTGATCTTTCTAGCTTGCATCATCAGGTCTTCTATACACGTTTCCGATGCGTGAAACTGCAAATCGCCATCTTAGTCCTTCTCCTTTTGGGCAGCCTGTTTTGGCCCTGAGATTTTAGCAGCCTCTCAAGAGCGGTCCTACCCAACGGTGCCGTATTGAGGACTCCTTCAAGTTCAGGGGAATGAGGCCCATTTCTATCACTGTTTTCGGCATGTAGATACCCAACCTGCAGCTTGCCAGGCTCTGAAGTGGGGGTAGGGATGACTCCGGGGGCTTGCCAGGCTATCCCGAAGTGTATGAGGGGCTTTGTCCTTGGAGGCGGCCCCGAATCGCCTCCCAGATACTGGAGCTTTTGATCGGCGATTAACTCCCCTATCCGCCACCTGAAGACGCCCTCCGTACATGGCCTTGTCACTATCTGGCTGGGGATCCTTCAGTGAGAGAGAACTCAGTGGAGGAGATCCGTAGACGTATCCTATATAGTTACACAAATTCCGTCATCTTTTTGTGATGCGTTCAATATGCGCGCTTATTTTCCACGGACCCTTGACGCGCCATCTTTCAATGAATGAGAACGAGACGCTGTTGCGACTACACTAGAGTCTTCTGTGTCAAAACTTTATCACCTACAGAGTTACATTAGTTTTCAAGCGTTAATTTTAGTAGACTGTAGACTTCTGGTGAATGAGTTAAAGTTAACGTGGATCTGGCGAATGCACGAAAAAAATCCCAAAAAACAAATATTCCCCAAATCTAAGTGGCGTTCGTTCCAGGTATGACTGACTGATACTTGTACTGTCATACAAGTATCAGCCGAAAAGCTCCTGAAATTCGATGGCACATCTAGGCGACCTAATTGAGAAAATCTGGGAAAAGTAGTATGAAATACGTTGTAGCTGGTCAATCAAGGTCATCGAAACTTATTCATTTTGTTGTTTGGGGATATCTGAGTAATGAGGAAGCAGTTCCTCATCGAATTTCCAGCCAGATGGTGCTTGATGATGGAACCGACATTTTTTCTTAAACAATCGCATCTTTGGAATCTTTTCCTCAAACAAACTCAGAACGACATGCAATGTACAAGTGAAGGAAAATCCTCAGTGGCAGAAGAGACATAGTTTAGTTCAACTTCTAGCCTCCCACCTCAGCGATCCACCTGTTATATTCGGCGATTGAGTTGAAAACCTCAGATTCCTGCGTTCGTGGTGTAGTTCCTGCTCTAGGTAATTCTTTGCTGGATTCCAGCGCCTAAATAAAAAATTTAATAAGACGTAATTCGAAGTCACCTTTCCAGCTACTGGAATAGCCTGACTAGTTCTGCTTCAAATCATACCGCACCCTCTCCCCCTCCTCACGTTAGAGCGTATCAGCTATGCAGTACTGCTCATGAGAAACTGCTAAAATCAGAGCCATGACAGTCTGGCCAAAAAGACAAAAAGAGATGGGCTTGCGTAGCGATCTAAACTTTCAATACAGGAGCGCTTGTATTAGGAGTGTATATAATGATACAAGGAAGATCAAGCACGAAACCATCGGGCTGACCGAAATGGGCAGGTATTGCTCACTACGCGCTTTCTTCGAGAATGGTGAAGCAGAGGCATGGGAGGTATGAATCAACACGTGTTTGTCCATGGACATCGATCCGTGCGAAAGCTTGATAACCCGAATCGTACTTGAGAAGATATGGCTTGACTTCACTCAGAACAATCTTGGTATCACCAACATAATGCTGCGAATAAGAGGAATGAAGGGTTTTATGACGACTCGGAGAAGCTCTATTGATTGTGAGAACACCTCGTTCAAGATCATTGTCGGTGACTTCAGCGTCGAGATTGGCACAGAAGAACGGCTGGGAAACATTATATCAAGATTCAGCGAATAAAATGGGTCGACCAAAGTGGAACACTCGCCCATCTCACCACCCATAGTGCTTCAAAGTTTCAGAAGCGCTCCGATGTGCAATGGACTTGGGTTTCATGTTGTAGACAGTTTCACAATGAAATAGATCACAACTTCTCCAATCACAGTTCTGCCTGACTGACTTTGCTGTTGCTGCGAAGTTTCACACTGGATCAAACCATCGTCTTATTCGCACTCGGTTCGGTTTCTCTGAGAGCGACAATTTCAGGAAACAAAGTTTCGAGACTGTCATAAACTAAACTCCTCCGCTACCCTTGCGAGTTTATGGGAAGATTACATATAGTCAACGTCAATGAAGGATGCAACCTCCTTTCGAACATTTTCTCAATAGTGCTAGTAAAGCTAAGTATACAGGGTGCCAAGAGACGACTCTTCAAAACTCGTACCGTGCAAGCGTGAAATCGCGTTAGCCGCATTCAATAATCAACTGACGTACGAGAAACAGCGTCCAACGCACGCAGCCATTCTGCGAGACCAAGATGGACGAAGGTAACTTCTCTTCACCTGATGGAACAGGTACCGCATCTCGAAGGGCAATGACTAAGATCATCCACGACTTCTACTCGTACCTCGATAGCGACAGCCACGTCTACCTGCCTACCTACTATGTCAAATAGGATGGATATGTCGTTCCTGAAACTCAACATGCCAGCACATCGATGATGAACTGTACAATCCTTTCGATAGGATTAGATCAAAACATCCGAAAAGGCTAACGCCAATTATTGTCAAGACCTTGTATTGGTTTTTGACGAGGTGTGCTATGTGCCCGCATCGCTAGTAAGTTAGAAAGGCTATGTTCTCACATAAGAAGGGGATGCACATAATGTTGGCAGCAATTGTCAATCTTGAGCTCATCACATCTTCACATCGTTAAGAGGATTGGCATAACAATGGGTGAAGGGCAGCTATGCTAGCAAGCTAGATTACTGTAAGAGCTCCTAAGATCTACACTGTAACAAGACTCGATGAAGCTCCAATTGAAGCTTTGGAGACCAGGGCGTTTCTACTCAACATGTAAGGGTGGTTCTCTAGGTCAAGTTTACGACCAGGAACTCGCTACTCTACAAAGAAGTCGTAGCTCGTAGCTCTTCTAGAAAAGAATTTGGCAGATTTTCAGTCTCACCCAAACCCTTCAGTGCTGCTCTCAAAATACTGTGTACCTTTTGGAATTATAAGGTTTGGAAGTCGACAGTCACTACTCGCTTCAACATCGCTTTACAGACTACATCGCACCCAACATTGAGCAGGCTGAATGAATCTGGCAAAATTGGACGGGGCTTGCCGAAAGATCGGCTTGAGACTGAATTTGGTGCCCGATGCTACCTTCATGCTAAACCGAATGAATATCTCTAATACTCTAGTTACGTGTACCTATGTATGTAGATGGAGAAGTCAACTTGTGAGTGACCTAGCTCCGGAGCTGAGCAGAAGGGAACGCACGCCATTCGAAGAATTCAAGAATATTTAGGGAGAAGTGAAGAAGAAACAGACAACCGACTCCGCGGTCCCTTCTCCGACAATGCTTCCTGCTTTGACGTAGGCCTAGGAGACTTGGATTCTACAAAAGGGGGATGAGCATGCAGTCGCTTGACGCACTGAGGAAAGGATGACGCTCGGAATTTCCAGACTACCACTCCAGAGAGCAACCGAAGTTTCAATCTTCATCAATGAGCGAAGATGTCGTTGCTTACACCAAGGAATCGAAGATCAGGTGGGCAGAAAACGTCATGCGGCGACGATTACTTGATGCGGTTACTTAGTGGATCCTCACGTCAGCCGCCAGCACGAGTGGTTAAACTTTTTCACGAAGGTTCTGAAAGAGAGCGATGCTGTGTCGTATGCCGCTCTAACGAATAATGACCACAAGACTACATAACCTTGCCTCTTAACAGGAAGGAATTGAAGTGTTGCTAGCACCCTCTAGGACCAGTCAATGGTTGAAGGAAAGACAGGTAATACATTTGATTAACGATTGTGGAGTAACTATTGTAAGTTGTCATCGAAAAGAGGGCAGTCAAGGTGGGCGACTGTAATAATCATCCCTAACGAGGTAGATGCCATAATTAGATGAGCGGTCAGACAGTCACTATGGAAGGATGGCGAAGATTAACGATTTGAATGCAAGAAGTGACTTGAATGAGCGAAATGAGAAGAATACCATCAACGAGAAGATAGAGATGATTGAAAGTATAAAATGAGCCGTGCAAAGTAATAATTGCTGATTTGCTCATATTTTTGAGTCGCCATCACCCTAGCAGTAGTGTATATCTACCAAGAAAGTGAACGGAGTGTGAATCTTGAGCGAAACGATGTAAGCGCAAGTTCTTGAGAGAAGCTAGAAAAATTGAGTTAATGCGCAAGAGGCGCTATTAAAGCGACGTTCGCTTCCAGCACTTACTTTCTAGAGTGAAGCATCTGTGCAGCAAGCTCTTTTACTACTACCACTATTCCTACTCTTTCAATGCTTCTTGTTTCCCTCATCAAATGAATGACAGAAAAAAAACTTGAAAATTGATTACATTTACAAGATCTTCGACATCTCGGTTGAAACCAATCTGCTTTGTGGAAGTGACACTACTGTTCTCTCGCTCCTCCAATACTTCCGCTTTTGCTATCTGAATTGAGAATCTATAGGGACAAAAATTATCTTTACCAAGCCCCTCGTAACGTTAGTATATTAGTATTTTACCGTATACCAACGACCAGAGTGTTTCTAAGCACTAACAGGGAATTCTTTCAGGGCGTGGGACGCTTTTTGAAAATGGTTTTTTGCATGGTATAGGGGCATGAGCACTGAGTTTAAAACTATTGTCCATTTCCGCTGAATGGCCTTCTGAATGCCAAAAAAGGGGTGAAAAAAATTTTGCTAAAAATTGCCGTTGTGACCCACTAGGCGTCGTTTGTTTCATTCATGGCGTCGACTGTCCGCACATTAGAAGGCGCCAGTGGACTGCGCATCGAAAATAGCGTGAACGGAAGAGCATATATGAAACGTCCCCGCACTTTCCAACATGTTGAAACATGTTGGAAAGTGCGGGGAAGTTTCATATATGCTCTTCGCGGATACCATTCCAGCATCGTCGGATGGTCTGGTGGATAGCGATGAGGGCTTCGAGTTGAGATGGCTAGGCTGGGTTGATGGTTCAAATGCTCGGGACTTTGACGTTTTTGCATTTTTTGCTACCACCTCCAGACTGGCTCCATATCACACCAGGGCCAAAGCAGGCGTCTGACTGGTCATGGTTGTGGCCAGGACCAGCGATAACCTCTACAAGTTGAATTTTACTGATATTGACAGTTTTCTTTATCGATTAGTAATTATATAGTGTTATAGCTAAAAGAGCAGTAACAACTGAAAACAGGAAAAGAAAGGGTTTTGCACATGAATTCTAGGCTCTATTTGCTATGCGGAGTTCTATATTGATATTCAAATGAATTGGCTCGAAACTGGTGGGCATTGTAACTGGATTAATCTACGAAGATTCATTCTAGTCCTGATCTCCTTGTTAGCATTGAATGAGTGGGGTCCTTATTTTTCTCCGTGAAAATTCATCAATGAAACTTCTCTGCAACGGCTCCGATCAGAGATCGTTCTAGGGAGTGGGTGAACAGAATTAGTAAAAAGTCCCAGCTGCTCTGGTTGGTAGTAAACCCATCGCTCTGATGAATCAACCACAGGTAAATTCTGTCTTAATCTTCTTTTTAAGTATTGCTATTTCGCCGGTATCTGGTGCAAGGATGGCGAGTTGTGGAGGAATTTGGCCTCGAACTTTACTCCAACCTTACTTATGTCTTCCGTGATACTCCTTTCCCTTACAGCAACGAGACCCAGCTTGCTGTCGGGTTCCAAAATTCTTATTTCAAATTCCATTATTTCTTCCTATTTTTCGAATATCCTCAAATTATGATGAAGTTTGGGTTAATTGAAATAACGAACCAAAGTCGATAAAGAAAACTGTCAATATCAATAAAATTCAAGTTGTAGAGGCTATCGGTGGTCCTGGCCACTACCATGATTAGTCAGACGCTTGCTTTGGCCCTGGTGTGGTATGGAGCCAGTCTGGAGGTGGTAGCATAAAATGCAAAAACGGCAAAGCCCTGAGGATTTGAACCATCAACCCAGCCTAGCCATCCCAACTCGAAGCCTTCATCGCTATCCAAAAGACCATCCGACGCTTCTGGCATGGAAACCGCGAAGAGCATATATGAAACTTTCCCGCACTTTCCAACATGTTTCAACATGTGGGTCCCTTTTTTGGCTACCGTTCACGTTGTTTTCAGTGCGCGTCCACTGGCGCCTTCTAATGTGCGGACAGTCGACGCCATGAATGGAACAAACGACGCCTAGTGGACTAAAACGGCAAGTTTTAGCAAAATTTTTTAGACCCTTTTTTTGGCATTCAGAAGGCCATTTAGCGGAAATGGACCATAGTTTTATACTCAGTGCTCATGCCCCTATACCATGCAAAAAACCATTTTCGAAAAGCGTCCCACGCCCTGAAAGACCTTCCTTGTAAGTGTTCTCCTCTGTTGCTTGGGAGTGATTTTAACATGAAATTGAACATATTTGGAGTTGCTTATAAGATTTTGATGAGCATGACCCTCTCTACCCGAGTAGTTTGTCAAATTTAAACTCGTGTCAGCCAAGCTGTTTCCTAAAAGCAGCGAAGGAATTTTGAAGTTAGTTCAATCTCGACGAGGGTATAGTCAAATAATAATAACGCTTCATTTGATGAATTGTATCATTAGGTCACTTTACTCCAATAATCAAAAGTTCAATAATATTGATTGAACAGTATTCGTCAATTTTTTCTCAATGGTACCTTAAACCACAATTCCAGCATTGGAGAGATCCAAATTTTATTTCAAATTCATTTAGAGACATTGTCTCAGAGTTTCCGCTTTGTCTTAAATGTATGGGTGTATTTAAAAAAATGTTACATGGGTGTATTTGAAAAAACAAATATTAATATGGGTAATTTCAAAACACAAATACATGGGTAATTTTGAAAAAGAGTAAATTACAAATAAATAAATTGGCACGTAAATATAGAAGGAAATTGATTTCTTGTGCATCAGAATTTGAGGTACATGCAATTCAGTTTTCGAGTCGCACTATGCTACGATATCATAAACTTTTACGATAACATTTTCAATGCTTTCTGTGAAAAGTTGTCTGTGATTACTGAAAAAAATTGTTTTTAAAACTTGCTGTGGACAACTTCTTAGAATCATTCTTGCTTTCTGCTTGCTGATGTTCGTCATCCTAAAAAAGCGATCGATTAAGCTGTGTTTTAAAATTCACTTCACTCTTTTATTCATTTCTACCGCTTCACTTCAGTTGGAGAAACTGTGGCGTTCAGTGTCTCCAATGGCACTATCAACATATGGAAAACGATTCAGACTCACTCCGGGTGCCCGCTGCCTAATTTCGGCAGATGTCTCGATGTTTTTTTCACTGATAGAATCATCGTCTACGATGGCTGTTTGAGTTGTAGAAGATGCTGGTTTTTCCGTCGTCTGTAATCCTTCAGTCAAACGGCCTCGTAAGGACCCTCAAATCATTGATGAATGTCTGTTTCCTTACGGTGGAATCAGCTTCTGGTTCCTTCACATCTTTATTGAAAGCGAACGGAGGGAGCCGTTTATTAGTACCATCTGTAATTAATATCTATTTGGCATTCTTTGAAACCATTGATTTTCACCCTGTATTTTCACCCTGGACTTATGGAGTGATACAACGTGTGCGTTTTTCTAGGAAACGAGGAAGCCATGTGCTGTCAAACACATAGGTGATGCAGTTCGGAGCTACATACTGTAGGCAGACGAAAAAATTCACAAAGATCGAAAGAAATATGAGATCGATTTAGTAGCAGGTTGCGTCATTGTGTTCCGTTCATTCAATATTAGTTACTTTTGCATTAGCTTGACAAAAATTTCATGTGCTTTCTAGAAGCTCTGAATGCTTCGTGGGTTACCTGTGTTTTGGATCTGCACCTCATCACGTCTCAATTCAACGATCGACGATCCTTGTTGTGTATTTCGGAACTTGCTGCTTATATTAATGTGCTCCAGATCTCTCCACGAATCATTATCTTCATTACCTAAACAATAGCACGCCATTTCTTTCTGCTGCCCATCTCGTTTTGGAGAGGTTCATAGTCAATGTCGTAGCCTACCAGCTGCCGGCAAATTGAGGATGATTTCGTGCTTCGGAGGCAGCATCGAGCCGACTGTAGCCTTCACTAAATTTCGAATAAAGTTTGAAAGACGAAAGACACACTGGTATCGCTAATCTTCTCGAAAGCAATTTCCTGTAGGATAACAATGGGTTTCTCCATAATCCTACTCTGTAGCGCGATAAGTGTGTATGCATGTATGTATGTATGTATGTATGTATGTATGTATGTATGTATGTATGTATGTATGTATGTATGTATGTATGTATGTATGTATGTATGTATGTATGTATGTATGTATGTATGTATGTATGTATGTATGTATGTATGTATGTATGTATGTATGTATGTATGTATGTATGTATGTATGTATGTATGTATGTATGTATGTATGTATGTATGTATGTATGTATGTATGTATGTATGTATGTATGTATGTATGTATGTATGTATGTATGTATGTATGTATGTATGTATGTATGTATGTATGTATGTATGTATGTATGTATGTATGTATGTATGTATGTATGTATGTATGTATGTATGTATGTATGTATGTATGTATGTATGTATGTATGTATGTATGTATGTATGTATGTATGTATTGTATGTATGTATGTATGTATGTATGTATGTATGTATGTATGTATGTATGTATGTATGTATGTATGTATGTATGTATGTATGTATGTATGTATGTATGTATGTATGTATGTATGTATGTATGTATGTATGTATGTATGTATGTATGTATGTATGTATGTATGTATGTATGTA